>JABXNX010002030.1:0-10529 GCA_014843695.1 Archivesica marissinica | reverse complement strand
ACCCACGTGTACTGGATAGCATTTCAATAGACTTACCCACGTGTACTGGATAGCATTTCAATAGACTTACCCACGTGTACTGGATAGCATTTCAATAGACTTACCCACGTGTACTGGATAGCATTGCAATAGACTTACCCACGTGTAGTGATCATCCACATGTCTTTTTATGTTCACTATTTTTCAAATTATGACAAATAAATGTGCTTAAACCTAGCGACATGTTTGTTCTTGTGATTAAATATACATCTATACATATGTGATTGCCTAGAACTGACGATTAAACTTCACTGATATTGAGCCGCCATACTTCACCATTTTATAAGTATAGGTATGTTGCTATATGCACGCGAAGGTACTGTACGGCTTTGGACTACCGGTTTTCATTGGAGGTGTCTCTAAGCCTCAGAGAAATGTATCAGGGACAAACGGGATACAGATTAGAACAACGACACATAGCAAGCTGGTTGGATAGCTTCCATAGTTCGCTACCCCTTGTGGGATTTGAACGCACACTGATAGGGGCAACTATCTTGGTGTAAACTATTTAACCATTAGACCTCGAAGGTCGCTATCCAATCTCAGCAAACGCAGCTAATGTACACATGCTGAAATAAATGGCTCGTTGAGAATCACATTTTAGATCGGAAAACTACTCCCATTACCATACCAACTATTCCTACCAACTATTCCCTTTAACCTACCAACTATTCCCATTAACCTACCAACTACTCCTACCAACTATTCCCATTAACCTACCAACTATTCCCATTAACCTACCAACTATTCCCATTAACCTACCAACTAGTCCTACCAACTATTCCCATTAACCTATCAACTATTCCCATTAACCTACCAACTATTCCCATTAACCTACCAACTATTCCCATTAACCTACCAACTATTCCCATCAACATACCAACTAGTCCTACCAACTATTCCCATTACCATACCAACTATTCCTACCAACTATTCCCTTTAACCTACCAACTATTCCCATTAACCTACCAACTAGTCCTATCAACTATTCCCATTAACCTACCAACTATTCCCATTAACCTACCAACTATTCCCATTAACCTACCAACTATTCCCATTAACCTACCAACTAGTCCTACCAACTATTCCCATTAACCTACAAACAATTCCCATCAACATACCAACTAGTCCTACCAACTATTCCCATTAACCTACCAACTAGTCCTACCAACTATTCCCATTAACCTACCAACTAGTCCTACCAACTATTCCCATTAACCTACCAACTAGTCCTACCAATTATTCCCATTAACCTACCAACTAGTCCTACCAACTATTCCCATTAACCTACCAACTAGTCCTACCAACTATTCCCATTAACCTACCAACTAGTCCTATCAACTATTCCCATTAACCTACCAACTATTCCCATTAACCTACCAACTATTCCCATTAACCTACCAACTATTCCCATCAACATACCAACTAGTCCTACCAACTATTCCCATTACCATACCAACTATTCCTACCAACTATTCCCTTTAACCTACCAACTATTCCCATTAACCTACCAACTAGTCCTATCAACTATTCCCATTAACCTACCAACTATTCCCATTAACCTACCAACTATTCCCATTAACCTACCAACTATTCCCATTAACCTACCAACTATTCCCATTAACCTACCAACTAGTCCTACCAACTATTCCCATTAACCTACCAACTATTCCCATTAACCTACCAACTATTCCCATTAACCTACCAACTAGTCCTATCAACTATTACCATTAACATACCAACTAGTCCTACCAACTATTCCCATTAACCTACCAACTAGTCCTACCAACTATTCCCATTAACCTACCAACTAGTCCTATCAACTATTCCCATTAACCTACCAACTATTCCCATTAACCTACCAACTATTCCCATTAACCTACCAACTAGTCCTACCAACTATTCCCATTAACCTACCAACTAGTCCTACCAACTATTCCCATTAACCTACCAACTAGTCCTACCAACTATTCCCATTAACCTACCAACTAGTCCTACCAACTATTCCCATTAACCTACCAACTATTCCCATTAACCTACCAACTAGTCCTACCAACTATTCCCATTAACCTACCAACTAGTCCTACCAACTATTCCCATTAACCTACCAACTAGTCCTACCAACTATTCCCATCAACATACCAACTAGTCCTACCAACTATTCCCATTAACCTACCAACTAGTCCTACCAACTATTCCCATTAACCTACCAACTAGTCCTACCAACTATTCCCATTAACCTACCAACTAGTCCTACCAACTATTCCCATTAACCTACAAACTAGTCCTACCAACTATTCCCATCAACATACCAACTAGTCCTACAACTATTCCCATTAACCTACCAACTAGTCCTACCAACTATTCCCATTAACCTACCAACTAGTCCTACCAACTATTCCCATTAACCTACCAACTATTCCCATTAACCTACCAACTAGTCCTACCAACTATTCCCATTAACCTACCAACTAGTCCTACCAACTATTCCCATTAACCTACCAACTATTCCCATCAATATACCAACTAGTCCTACCAACTATTCCCATTAACCTACCAACTAGTCCTACCAACTATTCCCATTAACCTACCAACTATTCCCATCAATATACCAACTAATCCTACCAACTATTCCCATTAACCTACCAACTAGTCCTACCAACTAGTCCCATTAACCTACCAACTAGTCCTACCAACTATTCCTATTAACCTACCAACTAGTCCTACCAACTATTCCTATTAACCTACCAACTAGTCCTACCAACTATTCCCATTAACCTACCAACTATTCCCATTAACCTTCCAACTAGTCCCATTAACCTACCAACTAGTCCCATTAACCTACCAACTAGTCCTACCAACTATTCACATTAACCTACCAACTAGTCCCATTAACCTACCACCTATTCCAATTAACCTACCAACTAGTCCTACCATCTATTCCCATTAACCTACCAACTAGTCCTACCAACTATTCCCATTAACCTACCAACTAGTCCTACCAACTATTCCCATTAACCGACCAACTAGTCCTACCAACTATTCCCATTAACCTACCAACTAGTCCTACCAACTATTCCCATTAACATACCAACTATTCCCATTAACCTACCAACTATTCCCATTAACCTACCAACTATTCCCATTAACCTACCAACTATTCCCATTAACCTACCAACTAGTCCTACCAACTATTCCCATTAACCTACCAACTAGTCCTACCAACTATTCCTATTAAACTACCAACTAGTCCTACCAACTATTCCTATTAACCTACCAACTAGTCCTACCAACTATTCCCATTAACCTACCAACTATTCCCATTAACCTACCAACTAGTCCCATTAACCTACCAACTATTCCCATTAACCTACCAACTAGTCCTACCAACTATTCCCATTAACCTACCAACTAGTCCTACCAACTATTCCCATTAACCTACCAACTAGTCCTACCAACTATTCCCATTAACCTACCAACTATTCCCATTAACCTACCAACTAGTCCTACCAACTATTCCCATTAACCTACCAACTAGTCCTACCAACTATTCCCATTAACCTACCAACTAGTCCTACCAACTATTCCCATTAACATACCAACTAGTCCTACCAACTATTCCCATTAACCTACCAACTAGTCCTACCAACTATTCCCATTAACCTACCAATTAGTCCTACCAACTATTCCCATTAACCTACCAACTAGTCCTACCAACTATTCCCATTAACCTACCAACTAGTCCTACCAACTATTCCCATTAACTACCAACTAGTCCCATTAACCTACCAACTATTCCCATTAACCTACCAACTAGTCCTACCAACTATTCCCATTAACCTACCAACTAGTCCTACCAACTATTCCCATTAACCTACCAACTAGTCCTACCAACTATTCCCATTAACCTACCAACTATTCCCATTAACCTACCAACTATTCCCATTAACCTACCAACTAGTCCTACCAACTATTCCCATTAACCTACCAACTAGTCCTACCAACTATTCCCATTAACCTACCAACTAGTCCTACCAACTATTCCCATTAACCTACCAACTAGTCCTACCAACTATTCCCATTAACCTACCAACTATTCCTTCTACCAACTATTCCCATTAACCTACCAACTAGTCCTACCAACTATTCCCATTAACCTACCAACTAGTCCTACCAACTATTCCCATTAACATACCAACTATTCCATTAACCTACCAACTAGTCCTACCAACTATTCCCATTATACCAACTGTCCTACCAACTATTCCCATTAACCTACCAACTATTCCCATTAACCTACCAACTAGTCCCATTAACCTACCAACTAGTCCTACCAACTATTCCCATTAACCTACCAACTAGTCCCATTAACCTACCACCTATTCCAATTAACCTACCAACTAGTCCTACCATCTATTCCCATTAACCTACCAACTAGTCCTACCAACTATTCCCATTAACCTACCAACTAGTCCTACCATCTATTCCCATTAACCTACCAACTAGACCTACCAACTATTCCCATCAACATACCAACTAGTCCTACCAACTATTCACATTAACCTACCAACTAGTCCTACCAACTATTCCCATTAACCTACCAACTAGTCCTACCAATTAGTCCCATTAACCTACCAACTAGTCCTACCAACTATTCCCATTAACCTACCAACTAGTCCTACCAACTATTCCCATTAACCTACCAACTAGTCCTACAAACTATTCCCATTAACCTACCAACTATTCCCATTAACCTACCAACTAGTCCTACCAACTATTCCCATTAACCTACCAACTAGTCCTACCAACTATTCCCATTAACCTACCAACTAGTCCTACCAACTATTCCCATTAACTTACCAACTATTCCCATTAACCTACCAACTAGTCCTACCAACTATTCCTATTAACCTACCAACTAGTCCTACCAACTATTCCCATTAACCTACCAACTATTCCCATTAACCTACCAACTAGGCACATTAACCTACCAACTAGTCCCATTAACCTACCAACTATTCCCATTAACCTACCAACTAGTCCCATTAACCTACCAACTATTCCCATTAACCTACCAACTAGTCCTACCATATATTCCCATTAACCTACCAACTAGTCCTACCAACTATTCCCATTAACCAACCAATTAGTCCTACCATCTATTCCCATTAACCTACCAACTAGACCTACCAACTATTCCCATCAACATACCAAATAGTCCTACCAACTATTCACATTAACCTACCAACTAGTCCTACCAATTATTCCCATTAACCTACAAACTAGTCCTACCAACTATTCCCATTAACCTACCAACTATTCCCATTAACCTACCAACTAGTCCTACCAACTATTCCCATTAACCTACCAACTAGTCCTACCAACTATTCCCATCAACATACCAACTAGTCCTACCAACTATTCCCATTAACCTACCAACTAGTCCTACCAACTATTCCCATTAACCTACCAATTAGTCCTACCAACTATTCCCATCAACATACCAACTAGTCCTACCAACTATTCCCTTTAACCTACCAACTAGTCCTACCAACTATTCCCTTTAACCTACCAACTTGTCCTACAAACTATTCCTATTAACCTACCAACTATTCCCATTAACCTACCAACTAGTCCTACCAACTATTCCTATTAACATACCAACTAGTCCTACCAACTATTCCCATTAACCTACCAACTATTCCCATTAACCTACCAACTAGTCCTACCATCTATTCCCATTAACCTACCAACTAGACCTACCAACTATTCCCATCAACATACCAACTAGTCCTACCAACTATTCACATTAACCTACCAACTAGTCCTACCAACTATTCCCATTAACCTACCAACTAGTCCTACCAATTAGTCCCATTAACCTACCAACTAGTCCTACCAACTATTCCCATTAACCTACCAACTAGTCCTACCAATTATTCCCATTAACCTACCAACTAGTCCTACAAACTATTCCCATTAACCTACCAACTATTCCCATTAACCTACCAACTAGTCCTACCAACTAGTCCCATTAACCTACCAACTAGTCCTACCAACTATTCCCATTAACCTACCAACTAGTCCTACCAACTATTCCCATTAACTTACCAACTATTCCCATTAACCTACCAACTAGTCCTACCAACTATTTCTATTAACCTACCAACTAGTCCTACCAACTATTCCTATTAACCTACCAACTAGTCCTACCAACTATTCCCATTAACCTACCAACTATTCCCATTAACCTACCAACTAGGCACATTAACCTACCAACTAGTCCCATTAACCTACCAACTATTCCCATTAACCTACCAACTAGTCCCATTAACCTACCAACTATTCCCATTAACCTACCAACTAGTCCTACCATATATTCCCATTAACCTACCAACTAGTCCTACCAACTATTCCCATTAACCAACCAATTAGTCCTACCATCTATTCCCATTAACCTACCAACTAGACCTACCAACTATTCCCATCAACATACCAAATAGTCCTACCAACTATTCACATTAACCTACCAACTAGTCCTACCAATTATTCCCATTAACCTACAAACTAGTCCTACCAACTATTCCCATTAACCTACCAACTATTCCCATTAACCTACCAACTAGTCCTACCAACTATTCCCATTAACCTACCAACTAGTCCTACCAACTATTCCCATCAACATACCAACTAGTCCTACCAACTATTCCCATTAACCTACCAACTAGTCCTACCAACTATTCCCATTAACCTACCAATTAGTCCTACCAACTATTCCCATCAACATACCAACTAGTCCTACCAACTATTCCCTTTAACCTACCAACTAGTCCTACCAACTATTCCCTTTAACCTACCAACTTGTCCTACAAACTATTCCTATTAACCTACCAACTATTCCCATTAACCTACCAACTATTCCTATTAACATACCAACTAGTCCTACCAACTATTCCCATTAACCTACCAACTAGTCCTACCATCTATTCCCATTAACCTACCAACTAGACCTACCAACTATTCCCATCAACATACCAACTAGTCCTACCAACTATTCACATTAACCTACCAACTAGTCCTACCAACTATTCCCATTAACCTACCAACTAGTCCTACCAATTAGTCCCATTAACCTACCAACTAGTCCTACCAACTATTCCCATTAACCTACCAACTAGTCCTACCAATTATTCCCATTAACCTACCAACTAGTCCTACAAACTATTCCCATTAACCTACCAACTATTCCCATTAACCTACCAACTAGTCCTACCAACTATTCCCATTAACCTACCAACTAGTCCTACCAACTATTCCCATTAACCTACCAACTAGTCCTACCAACTATTTCTATTAACCTACCAACTAGTCCTACCAACTATTCCTATTAACCTACCAACTAGTCCTACCAACTATTCCCATTAACCTACCAACTATTCCCATTAACCTACCAACTAGGCACATTAACCTACCAACTATTCCCATTAACCTACCAACTAGTCCCATTAACCTACCAACTATTCCCATTAACCTACCAACTAGTCCTACCATATATTCCCATTAACCTACCAACTAGTCCTACCAACTATTCCCATTAACCAACCAATTAGTCCTACCATCTATTCCCATTAACCTACCAACTAGACCTACCAACTATTCCCATCAACATACCAAATAGTCCTACCAACTATTCACATTAACCTACCAACTAGTCCTACCAATTATTCCCATTAACCTACAAACTAGTCCTACCAACTATTCCCATTAACCTACCAACTATTCCCATTAACCTACCAACTAGTCCTACCAACTATTCCCATTAACCTACCAACTAGTCCTACCAACTATTCCCATCAACATACCAACTAGTCCTACCAACTATTCCCATTAACCTACCAACTAGTCCTACCAACTATTCCCATTAACCTACCAATTAGTCCTACCAACTATTCCCATCAACATACCAACTAGTCCTACCAACTATTCCCTTTAACCTACCAACTAGTCCTACCAACTATTCCCTTTAACCTACCAACTTGTCCTACAAACTATTCCTATTAACCTACCAACTATTCCCATTAACCTACCAACTAGTCCTACCAACTATTCCTATTAACATACCAACTAGTCCTACCAACTATTCCCATTAACCTACCAACTATTCCCATTAACCTACCAATTATTCCATTAACCTACCAACTACTCCTACCAACTATTCCCATTAACATACCAACTAGTCCTACCAACTATTCCCATTAACCTACCAACTAGTCCTACCAACAATTCCCATTAACCTACCAATTATTACCATTAACCTACCAACTACTCCTACCAACTATTCCCATTAACCTACCAACTAGTCCTACCAACTATTCCCATTAACCTACCAACTAGTCCTACCAATTATTCCCATTAACCTACCAACTAGTCCTACCAACTATTCCCATTAACCTACCAACTAGTCCTACCAACTATTCCCATTAACCTACCAACTAGTCCTACCAACTATTCCCATTAACCTACCAACTAGTCCTACCAACTATTCCTATTAACCTACCAACTAGTCCTACCAACTATTCCCATTAACCTACCAACTATTCCCATTAACCTACCAATATTCCATTAACCTACCAACTATCCTACCAACTATTCCCATTAACATACCAACTAGTCCTACCAACTATTCCCATTAACCTACCAACTAGTCCTACCAACAATTCCCATTAACCTACCAATATTCCATTAACCTACCAACTACTCCTACCAACTATTCCCATTAACCTACCAACTAGTCCTACCAACTATTCCCATTAACCTACCAACTAGTCCTACCAATTATTCCCATTAACCTACCAACTAGTCCTACCAACTATTCCCATTAACCTACCAACTAGTCATACCAACTATTCCCATTAACCTACCAACTAGTCCTACCAACTATTCCCATTAACCTACCAACTATTCCCATTAACCTACCAACTAGTCCTACCAACTATTCCCATTAACCTACCAACTAGTCCTACCAACTATTCCCATATACCTACCAACTAGTCCTACCAACTATTCCCATAACTACCAACTATTCCATTAACCTACCAACTAGTCCTACCACTATTCCCATTAACCTACCAACTAGTTTATTCCCATTAACCTACCAACTAGTCCTACCAACTATTCCCATTAACCTACCAACTAGTCCTACACTACCATTACCTACCAACTATTCCCATTAACCTACCAACTAGTCCTACCAACTATTCCCATTAACCTACCAACTAGTCCTACCAACTATTCCCATTAACCTACCAACTAGTCCTACCAACTATTCCCATTAACCTACCAACTATTCCCATTATACCAACTAGTCCTACCAACTATTCCCATTAACCTACCAACTAGTCCTACCAACTATTCCCATTAACCTACCAACTAGTCCTACCAACTATTCCTATTAACCTACCAACTAGTCCTACCAACTATTCCTATTAACCTACCAACTAGTCCTACCAACTATTCCCATTAACCTACCAACTATTCCCATTAACCCAACTGCCATTACCTACACTAGTCCCATTAACCTACCAACTAGTCCCATTAACCTACCAACTAGTCCTTATTTTCCATTAACCTACCAACTAGTCCTACCAACTATTCCCATTAACCTACCAATTAGTCCTACCATCTATTCCCATTAACCTACCAACTAGACCTACCAACTATTCCCATCAACATACCAAATAGTCCTACCAACTATTCACATTAACCTACCAACTAGTCCTACCAATTATTTCCATTAACCTACAAACTAGTCCTACCAACTATTCCCATAAACCTACCAACTATTCCCATTAACCTACCAACTAGTCCTACCAACTATTCCCATTAACCTACCAACTAGTCCTACCAATATTCCCATCAACATACCAACTAGTCCTACCAACTATTCCCATTAACCTACCAACTAGTCCTACCAACTATTCCCATTAACCTACCAATTAGTCCTACCAACTATTCCCATCAACATACCAACTAGTCCTACCAACTATTCCCTTTAACCTACCAACTAGTCCTACCAACTATTCCCTTTAACCTACCAACTTGTCCTACAAACTATTCCTATTAACCTACCAACTATTCCCATTAACCTACCAACTAGTCCTACCAACTATTCCTATTAACATACCAACTAGTCCTACCAACTATTCCCATTAACCTACCAACTATTCCCATTAACCTACCAATTATTCCATTAACCTACCAACTAGTCCTACCAACTATTCCCATTAACATACCAACTTGTCCTACAAACTATTCCCATTAACCTACCAACTAGTTTTCCCATTAACCTACCAATTATTACCATTAACCTACCAACTATTTTTCCCATTAACCTACCAACTAGTCCTACCAACTATTCCCATTAACCTACCAACTAGTCCTACCAATTATTCCCATTAACCTACCAACTAGTCCTACCAACTATTCCCATT
>JABXNX010002029.1:0-10533 GCA_014843695.1 Archivesica marissinica | reverse complement strand
CATTCATCCACCAACAATAGCTGGACAGAATGATACAATCAATGGAAGCAGTATTCAGCCACAAACAATAGCTGGACAGAATGATACAATCAATGGAAGCAGCATTCATCCACCAACAATAGCTGGACAGAATGATACAATCAATGGAAGCAGCATTCATCCACCAACAATAACTGGACAGAATGATACAATCAATGGAAGCAGCATTCATCCACCAACAATAGCTGGACAGAATGATACCATCAATGGAAGCAGTATGCATCCACCAACAATAGCTGGACAGAATGATACAACAATAGCTGGACAGAATGATACAATCAATGGAAGCAGCATTCACCCACCAACAATAGCTGGACAGAATGATTCAATCAATGGAAGCAGCATTCATCCACCAACAATAGCTGGACAGAATGATACAATCAATAGAAGCAGCATTCATCCACCAACAATAGCTAGACAGAATGATACAATCAATGGAAGCAGCATTCACCCACCAACAATAGCTGGACATAATGATACAATCAATGGAAGCAGTATTCATCCACCAACAATAGCTGGACAGAATGATACAACAATAGCTGGACAGAATGATACAATCAATGGAAGCAGCATTCATCCACCAACAATAGCTGGACAGAATGATACAATCAATGGAAGCAGCATTCACCCACCAACAATAGCTGGACAGAATGATACAACAATAGCTGGACAGAATGATACAATCAATGGAAGCAGCATTCATCCACCAACAATAGCTGGACAGAATGATACAATCAATGGAAGCAGCATTCATCCACCAAAATAGCTGGACAGATGATACAACAATAATGGACAGAATGATTCAACAATAGACAGAAACACAATAGCTGGACAGAATGATACAATCAATGGAAGCAGCATTCATCCACCAACAATAGCTGGACAGAATGATACAATCAATGGAAGCAGCATTCATCCACCAACAATAGCTGGACAGAATGATACAATCAATGGAAGCAGCATTCATCCACCAACAATAGCTGGACAGAATGATACAACAATAGCTGGACAGAATGATACAATCAATGGAAGCAGCATTCATCCACCAACAATAGCTGGACAGAATGATACAATCAATGGAAGCAGCATTCACCCACCAACAATAGCTGGACAGAATGATACAATCAATGGAAGCAGCATTCATCCACCAACAATAGCTGGACAGAATGATACAATCAATGGAAGCAGTATTCAGCCACCAACAATAGCTGGACAGAATGATACAATCAATGGTAGCAACATTCATCCACCAACAATAACTGGACAGAATGATACAATCAATGGAAGCAGCATTCATCCACCAACAATAGCTGGACAGAATGATACAATCAATGGAAGCAGTATTCATCCACCAACAATAGCTGGACAGAATGATATAACAATATCTGGACAGAATGATACAATCAATGGAAGCAGCATTCACCCACCAACAATAGCTGGACGGAATGATACAATCAATGGAAGCAGCATTCATCCACCAACAATATCTGGACAGAATGATACAATCAATGGAAGCAGCATTCACCCACCAACAATAGCTGGACAGAATGATTCAATCAATGGAAGCAGCATTCATCCACCAACAATAGCTGGACAGAATGATACAACAATAGCTGGACAGAATGATACAATCAATGGAAGCAGCATTCACCCACCAACAATAGCTGGACAGAATGATTCAATCAATGGAAGCAGCATTCATCCACCAACAATAGCTGGACAGAATGATACAATCAATAGAAGCAGCATTCATCCACCAACAATAGCTGGACAGAATGATACAATCAATGGAAGCAGCATTCACCCACCAACAATAGCTGGACAGAATGATACAATCAATGGAAGCAGTATTCATCCACCAACAATAACTGGACAGAATGATACAACAATAGCTGGACAGAATGATACAATCAATGGAAGCAGCATTCATCCACCAACAATAGCTGGACAGAATGATACAATCAATGGAAGCAGCATTCACCCACCAACAATAGCTGGACAGAATGATACAACAATAGCTGGACAGAATGATACAATCAATGGAAGCAGCATTCATCCACCAACAATAGCTGGAAAGAATGATACAATCAATGGAAGCAGCATTCATCCACCAAAAATAGCTGGACAGATGATACAACAATGGACAGAATGATTCACACCAACAATAGCTGGACAGAATGATAATCAATGGAAGCAGCATTCACCCACCAACAATAGCTGGACAGAATGATACAACAATAGCTGGACAGAATGATACAATCAATGGAAGCAGCATTCATCCACCAACAATAGCTGGGAAGAATGATACAATCAATGGAAGCAGCATTCATCCACCAAAAATAGCTGGACAGATTGATACAACAATAACTGGACAGAATGATTCAACAATAGCTGGACAGAATGATACAACAATAGCTGGACAGAATGATACAATCAATGGAAGCAGCATTCATCCACCAACAATAGCTGGACAGAATGATACAATCAATGGAAGCAGCATTCATCCACCAACAATAGCTGGACAGAATGATACAATCAATGGAAGCAGCATTCATCCACCAACAATAGCTGGACAGAATGATACAACAATAGCTGGACAGAATGATAAATCAATGGAAGCAGCATTCATCCACCAACAATAGCTGGACAGAATGATACAATCAATGGAAGCAGCATTCACCCACCAACAATAGCTGGACAGAATGAACAATCAATGGAAGCAGCATTCATCCACCAACAATAGCTGGACAGAATGATACAATCAATGGAAGCAGTATTCACCACCAACAATAGCTGGACAGAATGATACAATCAATGGAAGCAGCATTCATCCACCAACAATAGCTGGACAGAATGATACAATCAATGGTAGCAGCATTCATCCACCAACAATAACTGGACAGAATGATACAATCAATGGAAGCAGCATTCATCCACCAACAATAGCTGGACAGAATGATACAATCAATGGAAGCAGTATTCATCCACCAACAATAGCTGGACAGAATGATATAACAATATCTGGACAGAATGATACAATCAATGGAAGCAGCATTCACCCACCAACAATAGCTGGACAGAATGATACAATCAATGGAAGCAGCATTCATCCACCAACAATATCTGGACAGAATGATACAATCAATGGAAGCAGCATTCACCCACCAACAATAGCTGGACAGAATGATTCAATCAATGGAAGCAGCATTCATCCACCAACAATAGCTGGACAGAATGATACAACAATAGCTGGACAGAATTATACAACAATAACTGATAGAATGATACAATCAATGGAAGCAGTATTCATCCACCAACAATAGCTGGACAGAATTATACAACAATAACTGGACAGAATGATACAATCAATGGAAGCAGCATTCATCCACCAACAATAGCTGGAGAGAATGATACAATCAATGGAAGCAGCATTCATCCACCAACAATAGCTGGACAGAATGATACAATCAATGGAAGCAGCATTCACCCACCAACAATAGCTGGACAGAATGATACAACAATAGCTGGACAGAATGATACAATCAATAGAAGCAGCATTCATCCACCAACAATAGCTGGACAGAATGATACAATCAATGGAAGCAGCATTCACCCACCAACAATAGCTGGACAGAATGATACAATCAATGGAAGCAGTATTCATCCACCAACAATAGCTGGACAGAATGATACAACAATAGCTGGACAGAATGATACAATCAATGGAAGCAGCATTCATCCACCAACAATAGCTGGACAGAATGATACAATCAATGGAAGCAGCATTCACCCACCAACAATAGCTGGACAGAATGATTCAACAATAGCTGGACAGAATGATACAATCAATGGAAGCAGCATTCATCCACCAACAATAGCTGGACAGAATGATACAATCAATGTGAGCAGCATTCATCCACCAACAATAGCTGGAGAGAATGATACAATCAATGGAAGCAGCATTCATCCACCAACAATAGCTGGACAGAATGATACAATCAATGGAAGCAACATTCATCAACCAACAATAGCTGGACAGAGTGATACAACAATAGCTGGACAGAATGATTCAACAATAGCTGGACAGAATGATACAATCAATGGAAGCAGCATTCATCCAACAACAATAGCTGGACACAATGATACAATCAATGGAAGCAGTATTCATCCACCAACAATAGCTGGACAGAATGATACAACAATAACTGGATAGAATGATACAATCAATGGAAGCAGTATTCATCCACCAACAATAGCTGGACAGAATGATAAAATCAATAGATGCAGCATTCATCCACCAACAATAGCTGGACAGAATGATACAATCAATGGAAGCAGCATTCACCCACCAACAATAGCTGGACAGAATGATACAATCAATGGAAATAGTATTCATCCACCAACAATAACTGGACAGAATGATACAACAATAGCTGGACAGAATAATACAATCAATGGAAGCAGCATTCACCCACCAACAATAGCTGGACATAATGATACAATCAATGGAAGCAGTATTCATCCACCAACAATAACTGGACAGAATGATACAACAATAGCTGGACAGAATGATACAATCAATGGAAGGAGCATTCACCCACCAACAATAGCTGGACAGAATGATACAATCAATGGAAGCAGCATTCATCCACCAACAATAGCTGGACAGAATGATACAATCAATGGAAGCAGTATTCAGCCACAAACAATAGCTGGACAGAATGATACAATCAATGGAAGCAGCATTCATCCACCAACAATAGCTGGACAGAATGATACAATCAATGGAAGCAGCATTCATCCACCAACAATAACTGGACAGAATGATACAATCAATGGAAGCAGCATTCATCCACCAACAATAGCTGGACAGAATGATACCATCAATGGAAGCAGTATGCATCCACCAACAATAGCTGGACAGAATGATACAACAATAGCTGGACAGAATGATACAATCAATGGAAGCAGCATTCACCCACCAACAATAGCTGGACAGAATGATTCAATCAATGGAAGCAGCATTCATCCACCAACAATAGCTGGACAGAATGATACAATCAATAGAAGCAGCATTCATCCACCAACAATAGCTAGACAGAATGATACAATCAATGGAAGCAGCATTCACCCACCAACAATAGCTGGACATAATGATACAATCAATGGAAGCAGTATTCATCCACCAACAATAACTGGACAGAATGATACAACAATAGCTGGACAGAATGATACAATCAATGGAAGCAGCATTCATCCACCAACAATAGCTGGACAGAATGATATATTCAATGGAAGCAGCATTCACCCACCAACAATAGCTGGACAGAATGATACAACAATAGCTGGACAGAATGATACAATCAATGGAAGCAGCATTCATCCACCAACAATAGCTGGGAAGAATGATACAATCAATGGAAGCAGCATTCATCCACCAAAAATAGCTGGACAGAATGATACAACAATAACTGGACAGAATGATTCAACAATAGCTGGACAGAATGATACAACAATAGCTGGACAGAATGATACAATCAATGGAAGCAGCATTCATCCACCAACAATAGCTGGACAGAATGATACAATCAATGGAAGCAGCATTCATCCACCATCAATAGCTGGACAGAATGATACAATCAATGGAAGCAGCATTCATCCACCAACAATAGCTGGACAGAATGATACAACAATAGCTGGACAGAATGATACAATCAATGGAAGCAGCATTCATCCACCAACAATAGCTGGACAGAATGATACAATCAATGGAAGCAGCATTCACCCACCAACAATAGCTGGACAGAATGACACAATCAATGGAAGCAGCATTCATCCACCAACAATAGCTGGACAGAATGATACAATCAATGGAAGCAGTATTCAGCCACCAACAATAGCTGGACAGAATGATACAATCAATGGTAGCAGCATTCATCCACCAACAATAACTGGACAGAATGATACAATCAATGGAAGCAGCATTCATCCACCAACAATAGCTGGACAGAATGATACAATCAATGGAAGCAGTATTCATCCACCAACAATAGCTGGACAGAATGATATAACAATATCTGGACAGAATGATACAATCAATGGAAGCAGCATTCACCCACCAACAATAGCTGGACAGAATGATACAATCAATGGAAGCAGCATTCATCCACCAACAATATCTGGACAGAATGATACAATCAATGGAAGCAGCATTCACCCACCAACAATAGCTGGACAGAATGATTCAATCAATGGAAGCAGCATTCATCCACCAACAATAGCTGGACAGAATGATACAACAATAGCTGGACAGAATGATACAATCAATGGAAGCAGCATTCACCCACCAACAATAGCTGGACAGAATGATTCAATCAATGGAAGCAGCATTCATCCACCAACAATAGCTGGACAGAATGATACAATCAATAGAAGCAGCATTCATCCACCAACAATAGCTGGACAGAATGATACAATCAATGGAAGCAGCATTCACCCACCAACAATAGCTGGACATAATGATACAATCAATGGAAGCAGTATTCATCCACCAACAATAACTGGACAGAATGATACAACAATAGCTGGACAGAATGATACAATCAATGGAAGCAGCATTCATCCACCAACAATAGCTGGACAGAATGATACAATCAATGGAAGCAGCATTCACCCACCAACAATAGCTGGACAGAATGATACAACAATAGCTGGACAGAATGATACAATCAATGGAAGCAGCATTCATCCACCAACAATAGCTGGGAAGAATGATACAATCAATGGAAGCAGCATTCATCCACCAAAAATAGCTGGACAGATTGATACAACAATAACTGGACAGAATGATTCAACAATAGCTGGACAGAATGATACAACAATAGCTGGACAGAATGATATATTCAATGGAAGCAGCATTCACCCACCAACAATAGCTGGACAGAATGATACAACAATAGCTGGACAGAATGATACAATCAATGGAAGCAGCATTCATCCACCAACAATAGCTGGGAAGAATGATACAATCAATGGAAGCAGCATTCATCCACCAAAAATAGCTGGACAGATTGATACAACAATAACTGGACAGAATGATTCAACAATAGCTGGACAGAATGATACAACAATAGCTGGACAGAATGATACAATCAATGTAAGCAGCATTCATCCACCAACAATAGCTGGACAGAATGATACAATCAATGGAAGCAGCATTCATCCACCAACAATAGCTGGACAGAATGATACAATCAATGGAAGCAGCATTCATCCACCAACAATAGCTGGACAGAATGATACAACAATAGCTGGACAGAATGATACAATCAATGGAAGCAGCATTCATCCACCAACAATAGCTGGACAGAATGATACAATCAATGGAAGCAGCATTCACCCACCAACAATAGCTGGACAGAATGACACAATCAATGGAAGCAGCATTCATCCACCAACAATAGCTGGACAGAATGATACAATCAATGGAAGCAGTATTCAGCCACCAACAATAGCTGGACAGAATGATACAATCAATGGAAGCAGCATTCATCCACCAACAATAGCTGGACAGAATGATACAATCAATGGTAGCAGCATTCATCCACCAACAATAACTGGACAGAATGATACAATCAATGGAAGCAGCATTCATCCACCAACAATAGCTGGACAGAATGATACAATCAATGGAAGCAGTATTCATCCACCAACAATAGCTGGACAGAATGATATAACAATATCTGGACAGAATGATACAATCAATGGAAGCAGCATTCACCCACCAACAATAGCTGGACAGAATGATACAATCAATGGAAGCAGCATTCATCCACCAACAATATCTGGACAGAATGATACAATCAATGGAAGCAGCATTCACCCACCAACAATAGCTGGACAGAATGATTCAATCAATGGAAGCAGCATTCATCCACCAACAATAGCTGGACAGAATGATACAACAATAGCTGGACAGAATTATACAACAATAACTGGATAGAATGATACAATCAATGGAAGCAGTATTCATCCACCAACAATAGCTGGACAGAATTATACAACAATAACTGGAAGAATGATACAATCAATGGAAGCAGCATTCATCCACCAACAATAGCTGGAGAGAATGATACATCAATAGAAGCAGCATTCATCCACCAACAATAGCTGGACAGAATGATACAATCAATGGAAGCAGCATTCACCCACCAACAATAGCTGGACAGAATGATACAACAATAGCTGGACAGAATGATACAATCAATGGAAGCAGCATTATCCACCAACAATAGCTGGACAGAATGATACAATCAATGGAAGCAGCATTCACCCACCAACAATAGCTGGACAGAATGATACAATCAATGGAAGCAGTATTCATCCACCAACAATAGCTGGACAGAATGATACAACAATAGCTGGACAGAATGATACAATCAATGGAAGCAGCATTCATCCACCAACAATAGCTGGACAGAATGATACAATCAATGGAAGCAGCATTCACCCACCAACAATAGCTGGACAGAATGATTCAACAATAGCTGGACAGAATGATACAATCAATGGAAGCAGCATTCATCCACCAACAATAGCTGGACAGAATGATACAATCAATGTAAGCAGCATTCATCCACCAACAATAGCTGGAGAGAATGATACAATCAATGGAAGCAGCATTCATCCACCAACAATAGCTGGACAGAATGATACAATCAATGGAAGCAACATTCATCAACCAACAATAGCTGGACAGAGTGATACAACAATAGCTGGACAGAATGATTCAACAATAGCTGGACAGAATGATACAATCAATGGAAGCAGCATTCATCCAACAACAATAGCTGGACACAATGATACAATCAATGGAAGCAGTATTCATCCACCAACAATAGCTGGACAGAATGATACAACAATAACTGGATAGAATGATACAATCAATGGAAGCAGTATTCATCCACCAACAATAGCTGGACAGAATGATAAAATCAATAGAAGCAGCATTCATCCACCAACAATAGCTGGACAGAATGATACAATCAATGGAAGCAGCATTCACCCACCAACAATAGCTGGACAGAATGATACAATCAATGGAAATAGTATTCATCCACCAACAATAACTGGACAGAATGATACAACAATAGCTGGACAGAATAATACAATCAATGGAAGCAGCATTCACCCACCAACAATAGCTGGACATAATGATACAATCAATGGAAGCAGTATTCATCCACCAACAATAACTGGACAGAATGATACAACAATAGCTGGACAGAATGATACAATCAATGGAAGGAGCATTCACCCACCAACAATAGCTGGACAGAATGATACAATCAATGGAAGCAGCATTCATCCACCAACAATAGCTGGACAGAATGATACAATCAATGGAAGCAGTATTCAGCCACAAACAATAGCTGGACAGAATGATACAATCAATGGAAGCAGCATTCATCCACCAACAATAGCTGGACAGAATGATACAATCAATGGAAGCAGCATTCATCCACCAACAATAGCTGGACAGAATGATACAATCAATGGAAGCAGCATTCACCCACCAACAATAGCTGGACAGAATGATACAATCAATGGAAGCAGCATTCACCCACCAACAATAGCTGGACAGAATGATACAACAATAGATGGACAGAATGATACAATCAATGGAAGCAGCATTCATCCACCAACAATAGCTGGACAGAATGATACAATCAATGGAAGCAGCATTCATCACCAACAATAGCTGGACAGAATGATACAATCAATGGAAGCAGCATTCATCCACCAACAATAGCTGGACAGAATGATACAATCAATGGAAGCAGCATTCACCCACCAACAATAGCTGGACAGAATGATACAACAATAGCTGGACAGAATGATACAATCAATAGAAGCAGCATTATCCACCAACAATAGCTGGACAGAATGATACAATCAATGGAAGCAGCATTCACCCACCAACAATAGCTGGACATAATGATACAATCAATGGAAGCAGTATTCATCCACCAACAATAACTGGACAGAATGATACAACAATAGCTGGACAGAATGATACAATCAATGGAAGCAGCATTCATCCACCAACAATAGCTGGGAAGAATGATACAATCAATGGAAGCAGCATTCATCCACCAAAAATAGCTGGACAGAATGATACAACAATAACTGGACAGAATGATTCAACAATAGCTGGACAGAATGATACAACAATAGCTGGACAGAATGATACAATCAATGAAGAAGCATTCATCCACCAACAATAGCTGGACAGAATGATACAATCAATGGAAGCAGCATTCATCCACCAACAATAGCTGGACAGAATGATACAATCAATGGAAGCAGCATTCATCCACCAACAATAGCTGGACAGAATGATACAACAATAGCTGGACAGAATGATACAATCAATGGAAGCAGCATTCATCCACCAACAATAGCTGGACAGAATGATACAATCAATGGAAGCAG
>JABXNX010002028.1:0-10536 GCA_014843695.1 Archivesica marissinica | reverse complement strand
ACCCATGCTCCTGAATTGACCTTTCTGCAAACGCTACTTAGGCACGCCCCCCATAGTTACAGGTGCTCGCTGTAACTACGCGAGACAAGCTATCTAACAAAATGGCGTCTAACGCAGACCTGCATCGAGTTAATCTAGATAAAATTCCGTGGAATTTCTCAGTTTTATTTTACCCAGATATTAATATCTTGTTGAAAGCAAGTCAACAAGTGTTTAGGTTCTTTAAATAGTGAAGGTTATTTCTCTAATATACAGATATATTTAACGGGTGAGGACGTGTTAAGTGTTCGTGGAAAATGTTTTCGCAGTCAACGGAGGAGGTTTCGTATAACTTCTTCTTCGTATACAAGGCAATATAGAGTGAAACATTGTGGTGGATTCGTCTAATAGTATATTATCACGCCTACGCCAATTATGAGATGGGCTGTTGACAAATTAATCAATTACTGGAGAATATATTATTTTTCACACCTTGATTGGTCGGCTCAAACATCTGTGATGCTGGCTTGTATGCCCGTGTTGTATCAGCTTTAGAGCTGAGCCGTGCCATATGTCCAAGCCCTTGCATCATGTATAAATATCATGCTCTTCACATCAATTTCATTACAACCATGGCGTCTATATTTCCATGCGTTTTTTGCTGATTATACAATACAAATACAATAAAAAATAGATAAACACTGTAAATTGCATTGTCATTGTATTAATCTATGTACCTTTTTTATGTCATTGTAAATAATTTAATGTTTTGATGTACAATAAATATATTATTTTAATGACGGTCTATGATTTATTTATTCTCCCCCGTTCACTTTAATTAATCTTGATTAGTGGCTTGAAACCTAGATAGATAATCACTCCTGGTATGGCAAACACACGGCTACATAGTCCCATTCATAATTGTGTCTAATTACCTAAATAGCTAATAATAGCATTATTATAATGAGCCTGTATAGTGCAGTACTATTAAATCAATTATACGAACCTGTGATTATACGAATGCACTAGTGTACGAAACTACCATTAGACGAACAAGAGATTATACGAAACCACCTGAATTCTGAGTGAACAACCACATCGTGTCAACTTTGACATTAAAAGAAATGAAATATGCCACCGTCTTGAGAGACTCGACCCTATGCCTCCTAGAAGACTCGAACATTAGGCCCAAAAACTGAACACCAGTACGTTCACTGAGCTAATATGGGAATCCCACAGCTCTGCACATGCATGGGTACTATTACTTCTATCTGATCCCTAGTCCACCATCCACGACAATATGTATGACCCACATGTATAATTTTAATCACCATTATACTCACATATCTCTTGTGAACAGTAGATCTATAAATGCAGAATATATTTTTTCGAAATATTTTATTATGCATAAATAATTAATTTCAACTTACTTGTGTGCAAATATATCTGTTTGCATTAATTTTGGATGTATTCAGCTGCTCGTCCACACAACTTAATCCACCTTAGACATTTTTCAAGATTTGTCTTACGTTTTGGAAATGACACGAATTAAACGTCACCTATTAATCGATCTGGATATCTACTATCACTGTCACACAGCATAAATTAATAAAACAGCCCGTAACTACATCTTTTCACCATTGTCAATGACAGACAGCATTAATTAATTTGTAATTATTTTTCAAAAAATAATTTCAGATCACGATCACTCGTTATCAGATTTGATTAAAATTTTACTAAATAATTCGTTTGTCTGACAGAACGATAAAACAATGACTCGGTGTAGTAATCAATACTATAATTGTGTGCACACATTTTATAATTGACCAATTATTAGCACAATCAGTGCTAAATTCCGATGTGCAACACTTTGATCTTGACAGTAGGCCCCTAACGGGATATTATGTTGCGGTCTCTGTGATGTACCGGTAAGTTGTTGATTACTTCCAATAAACAGTGTGACACGCTTAAATTTGATTGCTGTGTTTGCGATAAAAGAATGACTATATGGGGTCAGTCGGTGTTTTTATAGATGCATTGTTTTTAAAGCAGTTGTCTGGTATTTTGTGGTTCATATACACACTTTTAGATTTGTCCAAGGATTTTGAAATGGGTTGAATTTAACGTCGATCACCAGGATATCGACTAATTTTGTACTATAACTAACCCACACACCAAAGCTACACATTTTCAACATCATTAAAACAATTTAAAACCCGTATTTTCGATCAAATTCACGCCTTTTCAAATTTGTCTACTCGTTACTAGTTTGTCTAATATGCATTGTTTGTCTAACAAGATGGCGGCGATAAACCGTTGCCGGGGGTGTGCGCGAATGGTGCGATGCGATTGGCTAACGCCAGCTGTCAATCAAAATCGGCAGAAAGGTCAATTGACGTTTGTTTGTTATTGGAGTTAATATTTAACGCGTGATACTGTCGTCTAGAGATAATTCAACTAAGATTAGTATACAAATAAATATGCATAGACACAATTGTGAGATATAGCGGTAAATATGTACCATAAATCTAGTTATTCAAGATGCATGTGTTATATTCCGCATGGATGTCGAAGCTATTAAAAAAAAATATTTACATTTACGACCTTTGTTTATTAGTTGAAATGCTCATTTTTGAGGCAACTATTTAGGGAAAACATTATATAATAGGAAATTACATTCTGTAGAAATTTACGTTTTCAATAAATTAATGTAGTATCGCTTTAAGCTATGAATTCAGAACGTGTGGCAACTTTGTCCTTGAGTTTTGACTTAAACATTAATTTAATGAAATCTTTTTTGTCATATATTTGTTTTTTATACACGTTGAAAATATAAATGGTTCTAAATATAAGGTAGTGTTAATGGTATAATTGAAGCCACGGTCGTTATATGCTGGTACTGACGGCTCGTTTCTGATATTTCAACTTGAACGTTAGCGCACTCGCCTCTCATCAATGCAACCCTGGTTCGATTCTCGGTCTGGGCAGTATGTGAGATGGTACGGTGGTCGGCATATCGTCAAAGTGGGCTTTCTCCAGGTACTACGGTTTCCTCCCACACGAATGACCACACATGCGCTGTCAACGCCAACGAGAGTGATTACTATAAGTTGTTAAAGCTTGTTTCACAATCGTTGTAAAATAAATAAAGTCTATTTTTTGTTGTAGCGTTCGCTTCAGGTGCGAAATTCCCGGAGTTTTTCGTTCCGCTGTAACATTTGCGCCCTTAGGCACGGGCATTTAAAATACACTTTGCCTCTTCTCTCTCTCACTCTTTGTGATCGATTCCATCAGGAATGAGGTCTCAATAGCTATCAAATCAATATAATGTTGTAAACACTTATTTCGCAATCGGTCTAACCACATGTGTATACACTTAAAGTTCGTGACAATGAAATGAGTACATGCGCACGTCACTAAAATCTGGGAAGAGAATTACATAATTGTATCCAGATTTAATATGGTACGGTGGCCGCCAGATCGGACAGGTGGGTTTCCTCCGGGTACTCCGGTCTTCTCCCACACGAATGACCACATTTACGCTTTCATCCGCGCCAACGAGAGTGATTAATACAAGTTGTTAAAACTTGCTTCGCAATCGTTGTAAAATAAATAAAGTTTTAAAAAAATGGTACCAATTCATTCTGAACAACAGAGGTTTTGGTATCTTAGTACCAGTACATTTGCAGCTTTATATACGATACATATTTATAAATTAAAGAAACACATTACTAGTATGTTTATAGGATATTGTTATACACATACTGGGGAGTTGTTTTATTGCACACCTAATGCACAGAATAAATCACCCAATATTTCGTCAGTTGTCTCTTTCTTGGACATATTTTACCAATTTTGGCCAATAGTACAGAGTGCAACTTTTAGTATCCAGAGCTTCACATATTATCATAGTCATAACTGATAAAATAAATTCTTTTGCAATTAGTTTGCATCTAGATGCCAATTCCAGCTACCTTGACTGGAGTATAATACTGTTGTGCATATCGTACCGTATAAGCATACTATGTTGATACTATATACACGAGTATACATGTACATACATTTAGAGGTTATTACGTGGCTAGTTTCATATCAGCATAGGTATCGACCTGAGGTAACTTGATATCAGTCTGAGACCGTAAACGTCTTTATTACTTTGGTATGAATTTGAACATTTAATAATCGAAATCATGATCTCCTTTATCCATTTATCAGGAATAAATCATACTCACTGAATGAGATACATGAAAATGATTGAAATATTACCACGAAACTACAAACATCTGTCAAATTTGATACACTGGGACGCTGCGGAAGTAAACAAACTAGCACCGAGTGTGCATGCGTTATTTCCAGGAACTAGTTATGATACGGATGTTTCTGGTTTTATATGTGCTCGTGACCGTATCAAACCAGCAAACGTGAGAGAGAGAGAGAGAGAGCCACATACAAAGAAGACATAGACAGAGGCAGAGAGAGGAGATGCAATTTAGAATTGAAGTGCCTTGTCTAAAGACCAATGACACATACAAGTCCTCACATGACGTTATTGCGGTTCTTACAAATTGAATAAATGTGGCCAGGACACATACTATTTAATGTCACTATTAGCGTGTCGGTCATGCACCAGAAAGCTATTGATGAAATGGATTGTAAACTACAAATACGCACGGCGTCCATGTTCGTCGACATATGTACTGGTTGAGAATGGCATAGGTATAGGAGACGCAGTGGAGACGATCATTCATGATGCATTCACGTCCGTTACACGTTCTTGCAGTTGCTACTACTCTACCCACGTCTGCTACAGCGTTGCCAGTACGAACTCGAAAGCAGACGGGAGCAACGTAGTAACAACTGCAAGAACATGCTTGCACGAGCACATCGCTTCTCGGGTGCTGACGGGAGCAACCTAGTAACTATAATACCATAACATGTGTGTCTCCTCGGCCTCTCCTACGTAGAGCTACGCCGTTCTCATCTAGTGCAGATACAGACCTCATTGCGTTGTTACTACGTCCGTAACGCTATTGCGCCGTGAGCACGTTGTGTAGACTTGTAGTAAGCTTTGACTTGATCTCATAGAGAACGTGTTAAGGACGGGGTATACTTCCCGTGAAAGGGCTAAGGACGGAATAGAACCATTATGATATATGATGGATGACCGGCAAACGAATGGCGATTATCTACTTGCTGACCGTGTTTAAACATCGGCACATTGACGTCATATATGACGCGAAGGTATGACATGAATGTTGCTTGAGTTTAATGGAAGTTTGTTTGTATTCCTCATCGAGTATCAATCAGTCTTTTTCACGCTGTATTCACTTTTTTCTCTGTCGTGATACGAACGCCATGCGAGGACTAGCAAGTAGGTGTGACATATACTTAAAGTAACAATCGTAGCGGCTACAGCTGAGCACAGCTCTCACACCTGAGGCGAACACGACGTCCACAAGGAATGACATCTGAAGATCGATTAGTTTGAAGTTGAAAGAACTTGCTTTACAGCTATCGAGCTAAATCAAAAGATAAGTTCGTGTTTAACATGAGTATTATTATCGGAGACCAGCTGTTGTATAAAACTGCCCATTAGGGTATCAAAATGAGAAGTTCTTCTGATATACTAGAGGACATAGAAAACGCACACCGTTCTTCTGATATACTAGAGGACATAGAAAACGCACACCGTTCTTCTGATATACTAGAGGACATAGAAAACGCACACCAACATTATATGATTATTGGTTTAGTTTATACAAATTTATTTTAGCTCGATTGCGAAACAAGTTCTTTCAACTTATATTAATCACTCTCGAGACCTCATTCCTGATGGAATCCATCGCCACGAAGGAGAGAAGAGGCAATGTGGAATTTAAATGCCTTGCCTAAGGGCACAATCGTAACGGCTCCAGCGGGGCTCGAACTCCGGACCTTTCGCACCTGAAGCGAACGCGCATCCCTGCGCTATCACGATTTCCACGATTATGAATATTTTTACATGAAAACGAAATACGAAGGATTCATCCAAACAACTAAAAATTTTCCAAAATGTTTAAAACTATGTATTTATATAGTTATTCTTTTTCATGTAAAAACACACTTATCCGTGTATAAGTGTGCGTTTACTATGTCCTATAGTATAGATCTGGTATAGCTTAATGGGTTTATATATTGTACTCAATTTACTGATTGTCACGATTTTAAAAGTGTTGTGAAATCGAGCTCAACATATATCCTGTCACTAGAGAGATGTCTTTGTAGTAATAATACTGGGTGTTTTATCCAGTATTGAGCATACAACACAATGTGCCGTATTCAGAAATCGTATGCTAGACAAAACAATGAAGTAAACAATATACGGGGACTGAGCAAGAGGGAGAGCTTAAATAGGGCGTTATATGTCATAAATTATTATTATAATATAATATATATATATATTGATCAAAATCAAGTGGGCATTTGCCCTTTTGCTCTACACGAGGATTCCGTCCTTGCGAAGATTCCGTCCTCGCTGAGCCCACCTTAGTACCTACACATATATAGCAATGGAAATGAAAGCAGCCTACGTTGAAATATAGTTACATGCATTATGACACAAGACCAATAGGTACACGAGGCTATGGAAATATAATAATACCAATCAAAATGGTTTTGGATTACATATTTTGATCGTTGGTAACCTTCGTACCAGTTTGTTGCTATGTCCGTATTGTAGTGGGTTACTATGTCCGTATTGTAGTGGGTAATATGTCCGTAAGAGTTGCTGCTATGTCCGTATCAGTATGTTAACTTACATGTACTATGTCTGTTCCATTATCGCAAAGCTTCTCTTCAATCCTCGACCTTTGACCTTGGAACTATGTCTATGTGAGATACTATCGTAATCGGTAGATTGAAAAGGTTGGTTTTCTACGGGTTACCATGTCTCCCCCACACGACAGATCAGCGTATACGCTTGCACCCGAGTCGTTGTGAATTAACATGATGCCGATGAGACTATAGCTAATCCCACTAGCTACGTAATCAGAATTTTGATACTGATAATCGCGATAAGTTGTCGAGGAAAATGGCGACTGTTTGATAACGCTTAGGGTTTCTGAAAGTATTTCGCTTTATCGATCGCTGATTGGCTAATCGGACTATCGCTGGCTGGGTTGATTGACAGCTCACGTTATGTTAATTAAACTGATAAACGGATATTCCTTGATTTTTTATTCGTATCAGTTTCTTAACAATGCAGTCAGTTGTTTAGCCTGGGAATAGGCGTCGATATATTTTGCCGGGTCAGTCAAATAAATATATTTTAACACCGAGAATATTAATTGGGCCGTATTGAGTTTCTGGTCATATCAACGCCTGGGGAAAAGTGGGGGATTGTCCGTGTAATTATTGACTCGCATTAATCCTATTTATTAATCAAACGTCATAGTATGAACTTTGTCGTATTAACAAAGCTATATACACATTGATGAATGAGGGGTGACACACAGCGAGGGCATAATTATATATATGTGATTATTCGTGTGATCACAACTCATTCTTTGATATGTGATTGCCCGATCATATTATGAAACACTATAATTAATTATATTATATTATATGCATCTTACCAGTTAGCTAAGAATCACGTATTGCACTCGAATCATCTCTAACATTTGGTACAAATGTCTGACTCTAAATACGCGAGAACTACTTGTGAGTACAACTCGCTGAGTCCTATACATAATTAGTAGGGTTTGTCATATGTAAATATTATAAAATAATACGTTTATGTGAAGCATTGTGCTACTCATACAACAGTTATACATGTTTATATATAGTGTGTGCACACAATAATGCTACTATTACTGTTCTCATGAACTCCTGAATCTCTCCTGTTCTGATATATATAGTCTGTGCACAGAATAATGCTACTATTACTGTTCTCATGAACTCATGAATCTCTCCTGTTCTGATATATATAGTGTGTGCACAGAATAATGCTACTATTATTGTTCTCATGAACTCATGAATCTCTCCTGTTCTGATATATATAGTGTGTGCACAGAATAATGCTACTATTATTGTTCTCATGAACTCATGAATCTCTGCTGTTCTGATATATATAGTGTGTGCACAGAATAATGCTACTATTATTGTTCTCATGAACTCATGAATCTCTCCTGTTCTGATATATATAGTGTGTGCACAGAATAATGCTACTATTATTGTTCTCATGAACTCATGAATCTCTCCTGTTCTGATATATATAGTCTGTGCACAGAATAATGCTACTATTATTGTTCTCATGAACTCATGAATCTCTCCTGTTCTGATATATATAGTCTGTGCACAGAATAATGCTACTATTATTGTTCTCATAAACTCATTAATCACTCCTGTTCTGATATATATAGTGTGTGCACAGAATAATGCTACTATTATTGTTCTCATAAACTCATGAATCACTCCTGTTCTGATATATATAGTCTGTGCCCATAATAATGCTACTATTATTGTTCTCATGAACTCCTGAATCTCTGCTGTTCTGTGGATGTTTTTCTGATTATTTTTCGGTACTAATGATGTCGCGTCATTTTCAGAATGGCGTTTTGGTATGGGTTGGTGTTCATTCTGTTACACTGGCTGAATTAAGGTACCAATCGACGGCAACGCTATTCATCTTGGTGGTGCATAGGGATGAACATCAACTACATACCTACTACTTAGATTATATTGACGTCCATACATTAACATCTCTAGAATACCGACTGCAGTAATAGTTCGAAGTTATCATACACCTACTGTCAAAAAACCATACTGGCATGCATCTGTGACATTTTATTCCGTAAATATATACATCTACATCCTTGATAATCTAGTCCTCAAGAAACAAATTAAATATGCATTGTACATTGTATTGCATACAAATTTAAAATATATTACGATTTAAAAAGGGGATTATTTTCCATCCAAAACTGCATCATACTCTCATATTACGTGTGATACACATCTATAACTACTATAACTCCAATACTAAATTTTTCGAATCAAAACCAAGCTGCATTCAACATAGTTATAGTACTAGTAGGTAACATAACCTGTTCAAAAATACTTAGTAACCTACTAACGCGCCTTGTCCGAGACAACACACTTACTGTCCGAGACAACACACTTACTGTCCCAGACAAACACTTACTGTCCGAGGACAACACACTACGTCCAGAAACACACTTACTGTCCGAGGACAACACACTTATGTCCGAGACAACACATTTACGTCCCAGACAACACACTTACTGTTCCGAGACAACACACTTACTGTCACGACAACACACTTAATGTCCCAGACAAACACCAAGTACGTCCAGACAACACACTACGGTCCGGGACAACACACTTACTGTGTCACAGACAACACACTTACTGTCCCAGACAACACACTTACTGTCCCAGACAACACACTTACTGTCCCAGACAACACACTTACTGTCCGAGACAACACACTTACTGTCCCAGACAACACACTTACTGTCCGAGACAACACACTTACTGTCCCAGACAACACACTTACTGTCCCAGACAACACACTTACTGTCCCAGACAACACACTTACTGTCCCAGACAACACACTTACTGTCCCAGACAACACACTTACTGTCCGAGACAACACACTTACTGTCCGAGACAACACACTTACTGTCCCAGACAACACACTTACTGTCCGAGACAACACACTTACTGTCCCAGACAACACACTTACTGTCCCAGACAACACACTTACTGTCCCAGACAACACACTTACTGTCCGAGACAACACACTTACTGTCCCAGACAACACACTTACTGTCCCATACAACACACTTACTGTCCGAGACAACACACCCATATTCACTGCCAAGACAACCCTTACGGTCGAGACACACACTTACTGTCCGACACAACTCCCTTACTGTACCGAGACAACACAATATACTGTCGCAGAAACCCACTACTTGTCACAGCCAAACTTACTGCTCCATGACATACAACTCTGGCCAGACAAACCAAACATACTGTCCCAGACAACACACTTATGTACAAGCACAAACACATTACTGTCAGAGACAACATCCTAACTACTGTACAGACATAATAACACACTTTACGTCCGAGACAACACACTTACGGTCCAGAAACAACCTTACTGTCCGAGATCAACACACTTACCGTCCCAGACAACAACATTACTGGTCCCAAGAACAAACATTACCAGTCCAGACAACACATTACTGTCCGAGACAACACACTTACTGTCCGAGACAACACACTTACTGTCCCAGACAACACACTTACTGTCCGAGACAACACACTTACTGTCCCAGACAACACACTTACTGTCCGAGACAACACACTTACTGTCCGAGACAACACACTTACTGTCCCAGACAACACACTTACTGTCCCAGACAACACACTTACTGTCCCAGACAACACACTTACTGTCCCAGACAACACACTTACTGTCCCAGACAACACACTTACTGTCCCAGACACTTACTGTCCGACACACTTACTGTCCGACACACTTACTGT
>JABXNX010002027.1:0-10544 GCA_014843695.1 Archivesica marissinica | reverse complement strand
AGAGAGGAGATGGGCGATGATACTGTCCTGGTGAGTATAGAGAGGAGATGGGCGATGATACTGTCCTGGTGAGTATAGAGAGGAGATGGGCGATGATACTGTCCTGGTGAGTATAGAGAGGAGATGGGCGATGATACTGTCCTGGTGAGTATAGAGAGGAGATGGTCGATGATATTGTCCTGGTGAGTATAGAGAGGAGATGGGCGATGATACTGTCCTGGTGAGTATAGAGAGGAGATGGGCGATGATACTGTCCTGGTGAGTCTAGAGAGGAGATGGGCGATGATACTGTCCTGGGAGATGGGCGATGATACTGTCCTGGTGAGTCTAGAGAGGAGATGGGCGATGATACTGTCCTGGTGAGTATAGAGAGGAGATGGTCGATGATATTGTCCTGGTGAGTATAGAGAGGAGATGGGCGATGATACTGCCCTGGTGAGTATTTGCGGAATTAACAGAAATAAATCCTTGATCAACTGTGAACGATCTGTTTAAACTTTCACAAGATACGACCGTAACGTACAGGCATGTGGTCAAACTGTCAATACAAGACACAACCTGTAATGACCCAACGCCGCCAAGCTGGGTTTATCCATCTAGACCTGGGGCATGCCGTCCACTGATAACAGATTTCTTCGCATATTATAAAATAAATTCTTTGTATTCGCTGACAGGTACATATCATTTCCGTCTGGGTCTGGTATAAATACCTGCCGACACTCAAACCCCGGCTTATCATCATCAAAGCCGATATTGATTTAAAACGAGAAATTGGATACCAGCAAATAGTATCAAAGCTTGATCGAACTTTAATCGGCAGGTCGACACGATTTTGTAAAAACACAGTAAACAAAAATATCTTTTTAGAGCTTAATGATATTTGTTTTTTCAGATATCTCAGCTTTGATAAATAAAGTACAGACTATCCCAAGCATAAATCAGGGGATATTGAAAACTACATCCAATTTCAAGTTTCTGTAACTGCTAATACATGTTGTTAGTGAAACTTCTTCACTAATGTATCGAGCAGGGAAACTTAAAATTGCTGCTATAAATCATGTTCAATTTGATTGTTTAAAATCTTCAATTTAAATGTAATAAAATATTGCATCGTGTATAGAATTTTAGACATCGACATAATGAGAGACATCTCTAATTTTCTAGTTATAGAGTTGTTCCAAAATGTGAATAGGTCATTTTAGTTAGAATCCTTAGTTTTTACTGTTATTCCCTAACAAGAGGTTGCGGTATGATAATTGTGATTTTATCAAAATCGTGTTAATTAACTGATAGTCTGATACCATTGTTTAACAAATAAGTCCCCATTGCATATACTGTAGGAGATCTGTCGAGATATAGTAATTTAATAATCATATAAAGCGATAGTGGAATACAATTGCTAGCATGTTGTGCAAAGAAAACAACGATAAAAACAGAGGAAAACACTTAATAGGACATATCTACTTTTAGGGAGTATTCAAGGGCAGTAACTGACCGATGTCTCTCATTAGCTTCATCTGAATACCACACAGCTGTTATTGTATATACCTTGTAAAAGTATTAAAGATTACAAACATTTAAGAAAGCATTAACAAATACGGCTCCAAAGAGAGATAATTACAGCGAATTGTTTCCTGACCCAATGAGATCCGTAAAGAATCGACCATCTGGACCTAAAGCACCGATTTATATTGTCCTTTGATTAACGAAAATGTATTTTCCAGGCCGTAAGCACGTGCCAAACTTTGCCGTTCTCGGTGGAAAGCAAACAAGCATCACAAGGGAACATTTAGCAATATTTGGAATAATTTCAAAAGTGTTCCACGGAAAATTGATGGTCAGATCTGCATTGATAATTTGTGTCAATGAGGTGACGGGCTGATCTATGATGCCAAAGGCATTCCAGAGATGACTGGACATGGTCTACGGAGAACAACAAGATTACAAGAACGCGTATGAATGCGAACAAAGATTTCCAGAACAGAAAGCAAAATGTTGTTCCATGTATAACATATGTGCTGTTATGTACAAACTGATATGAATAAAAACAAAATGCAATTCATTCCTATCCATTCTACGTGCAATATTTAACTATATTCTTGGAGTATTTTCATAATTTAATAGCTATTCAGCTGGCTTGCGGTAGGTCAGCGGTTCTACCAGGATGCCCGTACGTTCCTGAAATGCTGCTCCAATACAATCTGGAGAGTCGCCATATGCCACAATGATGTCGGTGCGACTATGAAACAAAAGCATAATTTAATCATATTTCGAACGCTGTGTGCATTGTAGTGAAAGCCGTTCACAGTGTTATCGTGTCTTAAAAAAGCCGTTCACATTGTTATCGTGTCTTTAAAAAGCCGTTCACATTGTTATCGTGTCTTAAAAAAGCCGTTCACAGTGTTATCATGTCTTAAAAAAGCCGTTCACATTGTTATCGTGTCTTAAAAAAGCCGTTCACATTGTTATCGTGTCTTAAAAAAGCCGTTCACATTGTTATCGTGTCTTAAAAAAGCCGTTCACATTGTTATCGTGTCTTAAAAAAGCCGTTCACATTGTTATCGTGTCTTTAAAAAGCCGTTCACATTGTTATCGTGTCTTAAAAAGCCGTTCACATTGTTATCGTGTCTTAAAAAGCCGTTCACAGTGTTATCGTGTCTTAAAAAAGCCGTTCACATTGTTATCGTGTCTTAAAAAAGCCGTTCACATTGTCATCGTGTCTTTAAAAAGCCGTTCACATTGTTATCGTGTCTTAAAAAGCCGTTCACATTGTTATCGTGTCTTAAAAAGCCGTTCACAGTGTTATCGTGTCTTAAAAAAGCCGTTCACATTGTTATCGTGTCTTAAAAAAGCCGTTCACATTGTTATCGTGTCTTAAATAAGCCGTTCACATTGCTATCATGTCTTTAAAAAGCCGTTCACATTGTTATCGTGTCTTAAAAAGCTGTTCACAGTGTTAATAGAGAAACATTAGTGTCCGCGTGGGCTACGGTCGTTGACACTAAATCACTTGCCCACCACCGCTGCAGGTTCAAATCCCACTGGGTTGTTGAATTATTTCATGTGAGGAAGATATATCCAGCTGGCTTGTGGTAGTTCGAATACTGAAATACTGCCCGGTATGGCACCCGGTGTCTTCCTAAACCAATCTAGCTGGAGAGTCGCTGTATCACCTGAGCTGTTGGTGCGCCGTTAAACCCAAAAAACAAACAAACAAAAGTGCTAATAAGAACAAAACTGAATGTCTCCATGCACTATTTAGTAGTGTACTAACCATTTCTTCAAAAGTATGGGGATCCATATATATATATAGACGTACATATATTCATTCTCTGGCTATGTTTAATTATTTGGTATTGTAGTGTCAGCATGTATACTGTAAATAACAATACAAACTTAGCGCTATTCGCGCAACAGAATACCTACAAATGAACGCTATTGCATTTGCAATAGAATACCTACAAATGAACGCTATTGCATTTGCAATAGAATACCTACAAATGAACGCTATTGCATTTGCAATAGAATACCTACAAATGAACGTTATTGCATTTACTGCAATACCAATGACGTAGAGGATGAATACCACGTTGTATGTGTGTGTCCATGCTACATTAACAGTCTGTGTATAAATATCTAGAATTATTAAAAACATCCGATAAACCAATCCTATTTACATTAGGAACTTATATGAAAAGAGTGTTGTGGTAAAGACATTTCCCTAACCACAGTTTAATGTGTTTCTTTATAAATACTACTCGATAATGTATGATATTCTGTTGAAATATAATGTTCATCCTCTGTTACTAATACAATTAACGCACTTGAATATGTATATAACCAGTCACGTGATGTAAATATATATGATTCTGTATTGTATATAAGATCTTACATGAGTGGTGATTTCATACAATATTTTATGAAATGAGTTTTGGAATTTTGCTATTAAACGAGTTTCATAAAATATTATTACGAGTGTAAGATCCTTTTTATCACATTACCATAGCAACAACAACAAACAATGTGAAGGAAAACATACGTTTTTGTTTTCCAGTATATTGTTGAGCTTTAATACATTAAGCTGCATCCGTACGCCGTAGTAAATAGTCATTGATAATCGACACAATAGTTTTAATCATTGTAATCCACTAGTTCATATTTTACATTTTATTGATTTAGCAGTTGATTTTTAACAAATAAAGCTTGAATACAAACAACATGTAATGTATATTGCAAGCTGTCAATGTCATGCCGCGACCATTCGGAATCCTTCCATGTGTTATTAAACGTGCGGTCGTATTAGAAGTTTATGAGATGACTGTATTACACTGAATACAAGCACAGTTATGTAATAATAAAGTTTATAGTTCTACCTTTAAATATGGCATCGTGAAACTAAGGTCATTGTTCCGAATATATTTCTTTATTGTGAGCTTGCCATAGTTCTGTCATTTCCTCTTTTACTGTTTACGTATACCTTGCAAAACATATGATGGCATCTGGACAATGTTACAATAAGTTGTTTGTTTACTTATTTGCGCACGAGGCATATCAGTACCGTGTTAATTACAAAGGTCGAACGGAGGGCAATAAAATTTCTAGATAAAATGTAATGGGCAATATGACTCCAACTTATCATGGCAGGGAAACCAAAATATGCCCTAAATCTTGTTAATGTTTCTCCAGCGACAGATACCCTGTGTTTACAAGATATGCACTAGCATGGAACGCTAGAATTTCAGCGAGTCTCGGAGCCTAGGCACCCATTCTTCAGATAGCGTATATAATAAATCTCGTCAAATATCACGTAGTTTGGCGAGAAGTCGTGACGATTGAGCTAAAAATTCGAAACCGATCTCACTTTGATTTCTTCTTCTGATAACCGGTTTTCCAACATATTACCTGGAACAACGTGTCACAATCTAGTAGCAATTATTTCACGAATGTATCCACTATTTCCCAGTATTTTAAAGAGATTTTGAGATTCTGTAAATGCATCTAGAAAGGAAATACAATATTAAAGCTAACTCACATAATTATAAATACATGTCCGAACATTTAAGAATAACAACCCATAATGGCACCATGGTATTCACATTATACGTACATAAATTGTTACAATTTATCTTTTTTGTTAAATATTTTAGCAAGCTATGTAAATAGTGGCGAGAAATTGAGAGAGAGAAATGTCATACTAATTCAACAAATCATGAAATAAAACATTTGTCGCAGACTCCTTTCTTCTCCGTCAGCTCCAACACTTTGACTGATGGTTTAATAAAGGACATTGCTGTTCTTTTCGTGGGGGAACTTAGTTTTCTGTAACTTAAGACGTCTCCATTACAGCGAGCGAGACAAACAACGTTTGGACAAATACGCGTTTTCTGTTGTTTCGAATATTTCGTATGCAAGAAAGTTGATGAAAATTCCTCCCTCTTCTGTTTAAAATCTGGCATTAGGAAATGAATCCTCGATTCCCACGGCGTTTACGCGCTTTAACAATGTTTTTTCACCTGCGTCTTAACTACCGAAAACCCAGTTTTACAAATAGAACACTGCTTGAAATAATGGGCATTGGGAAGATGTGTTTTTGCAGGCGATATCAGGTTCCTTCTCCTGATACATCATCTCGAATTTGACAAGAAAACTTGTACACACAACACAATAATTGTCACAATGTAAAGGCTTTTCCGATAAATGACTATAATTATATTGCAAAATGACCAATCAAAACCATTACCGTCGTTATTGCATTACAAAATACATTTGCATATTTTCATTAAAATAAAAAATGGCAAAAGACTATCGGCATCATGCCGCTGTCATGTTCTTTTGTTGTCGTAGTAACTGCCAAGCATGTCTTGACTATTTTATGTGGCATGTTTCAATGGATGTTACACGGATTTCATTGTAACCATTATGAATATTACACCGACTTTCATTATGGTCAACTGGATAACTTAATAATGACGACAGCGTTCTCAACAGCATTTCCTGGAAATACTGTATTAATTAATACGGACAATACTCACAAGAATTATGTTATGTTATATTTCGGGTGTTACGCCTGCATCAGCACCATTTTGGGCTATATCGCCGGCACAAGAAATACGTTATGTCAAATTATGTGATATATATACATGTATCAAATACAATATATCCGTGGTCGAATGGTTAAGACGTCCGCATACGGAGCGGAAGGTTCGAACCTCGTCAGGGGTTCATTCTGAATTGGCCGGTTAGTTAAATATAATGGTTAAAATTGCGTCTGGTCTTCAATGATAGGATTTGGGAAATAATGATGTCCATAAGTCAGAAAGGACTGGCAATCAATAGGGGTGACACTATAATAAACAAACCAATAAGTCAGAAAGGACTGGCAATCAATAGGGGTGACACTATTTAAAGTTTAAACTTTATTTATTTTACAACGATTGCGAAGCAAGTTTTAACAACTTATATTAATCACTCTCGTTGGCGCGGATGAAAGCGTATATGTGGTCATTAGTTTGGGAGGAAACCGGAGTACCCGGAGAAAACCCACCTGCCCGATCTGGCGACCATCTCACATACTTCCCGGTCCGAGGATCGAACCCGGGTTGCATTGGTGAGAAGCGAGCGCGCTAACCACTGCACTAATCGGACACTATAATAAACATACCAATAAGTCAGAAAGGACTGGCAATCAATAGGGGTGACACTATAATAAACAAACCAATAAGTCAGAAAGGACTGGCAATCAATAGGGGTGACACTATAATAAACACACACTTTTTAGCATTGCATTATCCTCCCAAAATCTAAAATGACTAATCTCGTTAGAAGGCAACCGGTAGCGATGATAAATAAACACACAAAAACAACAAACCTATCGTAAGTATATGCTTATAGCAAAACATACATATGATAACAGTAAGCACATACATGTTTTTACAGAATAGCATGCATAGCTGTGAACAGAATCAAAAGATCTTATTAATATCAATTCTGTTGGATTCTAAAACTATTTGTATAATGTCGATTAGCATGCGAACAGGCGTTTATATCTTTTGCCTGGTCAGTCATATAAATATATTGACCATTAATTGAGCCGTATTGAGTTTCTGATAATATCAACGCCATTTTGCCAGAAGTAAACATGTGAAAAATCGACAGACTGGACTCCAGACTAAATGCCGGTATATGAATAAAGATCAGTTTAGAATCGCCCTGTTCACACTCGCGGACATTCAATAAAGGCATTGTAGAAAGAATAGGATATCAATCGTGGTCAAATTTATAAAAGTAAACACGTTAACAATATTCCCAGAATGTGTTCTTATCGAGCGTCTGTATATAACAGGTGTGACTCAAGCTTGGAACATTCGAGCGTGTTGTTTTACAGAATAGAAATCTCAGTTTAACCATCGACGAATAAGCAAATGATGTACATATTATTACTTTATTCTAGAACAAACAAGATCGCATACTGGCTGTCGAAATGTATGCAAATTAACCATATATCGTAGGTATTTATAACTTTAAATTTGATTGTAACAACTGTTCAAATGATTGCTATAATACACTTGTATTCGTTACAAAATCAGTGTTACACAAGTTTTGCAGCAAAGAAATTCACCCAATAGTGTTGAAAAATATATAATCTTATTTTAAGGTTCATTTTCATTCGGCTCTCTTCGTAGCTCTCCGTAATTCCCGTAATTATAACAATAAATCATTACAACAATGGAAGTTTTTAAAAGGAATATATCTTTAACATTTGGTGGTATGCTTCAAAATACATTGTAGGGGCATACTGTTGTCTTTGATACCAATATTAACGTTGGGGTAGGGTCAACCCTGTGCTAGTGATCACCTCCATTAAGCAGCCATCCTGTATTAATCAGCCAGTTTTCCAATGTGTTGTTTTATTATACATGTGGCCTCTATTAAGCTGCAACATATGCTAGACAGCCACTTTATGTGAGTCCCTTAGCTGGCTGCTTATGTCAGGATTGACTAAGTAGTAAGTGTTTATCTGTCTACAATGTTGGTTTCTTCACCGTGGCAAGGCTCATATATTGTTCGACACATCTACCTTTTCTATATGTCTGCCTCCATAAAATACAAGACGCGTGTCCTAACTATTTAAATAAATCGCTAACATTAATGTCCGACTGTTCTAATAAGAGGCATAACACTATACATATATGTGGCCTTCCTATGTCATGGCCATCACGTAGGTAGTTATTCCAGTATCATATTGTCCATGGTGATAGAGACATAACACTATGTGACCTTCCTATGTCATGGCCATCACGTAGGTAGTTATTCCAGTATCATATTGTCCATGGTGATAGAGACATAACACTATGTGACCTTCCTATGTCATGGCCATCACGTAGGTAGTTATTCCAGTATCATATTGTCCATGGTGATAGAGACATAACACTATGTGACCTTCCTATGTCATGGCCATCACGTAGGTAGTTATTCCAGTATCATATTGTCCATGGTGATAGAGACATAACACTATGTGACCTTCCTATGTCATGGCCATCACGTAGGTAGTTATTCCAGTATCATATTGTCCATGGTGATAGAGACATAACACTATGTGACCTTCCTATGTCATGGCCATCACGTAGGTAGTTATTCCAGTATCATATTGTCCATGGTGATAGAGACATAACACTATGTGACCTTCCTATGTCATGGCCATCACGTAGGTAGTTATTCCAGTATCATATTGTCCATGGTGATAGAGACATAACACTATGTGACCTTCCTATGTCATGGCCATCACGTAGGTAGTTATTCCAGTATCATATTGTCCATGGTGATAGAGACATAACACTATGTGACCTTCCTATGTCATGGCCATCACGTAGGTAGTTATTCCAGTATCATATTGTCCATGGTGATAGAGACATAACACTATGTGACCTTCCTATGTCATGGCCATCACGTAGGTAGTTATTCCAGTATCATATTGTCCATGGTGATAGAGACATAACACTATGTGACCTTCCTATGTCATGGCCATCACGTAGGTAGTTATTCCAGTATCATATTGTCCATGGTGATAGAGACATAACACTATGTGACCTTCCTATGTCATGGCCATCACGTAGGTAGTTATTCCAGTATCATATTGTCCATGGTGATAGAGACATAACACTATGTGACCTTCCTATGTCATGGCCATCACGTAGGTAGTTATTCCAGTATCATATTGTCCATGGTGATAGAGACATAACACTATGTGACCTTCCTATGTCATGGCCATCACGTAGGTAGTTATTCCAGTATCATATTGTCCATGGTGATAGAGACATAACACTATGTGACCTTCCTATGTCATGGCCATCACGTAGGTAGTTATTCCAGTATCATATTGTCCATGGTGATAGAGACATAACACTATGTGACCTTCCTATGTCATGGCCATCACGTAGGTAGTTATTCCAGTATCATATTGTCCATGGTGATAGAGACATAACACTATGTGACCTTCCTATGTCATGGCCATCACGTAGGTAGTTATTCCAGTATCATATTGTCCATGGTGATAGAGACATAACACTATGTGACCTTCCTATGTCATGGCCATCACGTAGGTAGTTATTCCAGTATCATATTGTCCATGGTGATAGAGACATAACACTATGTGACCTTCCTATGTCATGGCCATCACGTAGGTAGTTATTCCAGTATCATATTGTCCATGGTGATAGAGACATAACACCATGTGACCTTCCTATGTCATGGCCATCACGTAGGTAGTTATTCCAGTATCATATTGTCCATGGTGATAGAGACATAACACTATGTGACCTTCCTATGTCATGGCCATCACGTAGGTAGTTATTCCAGTATCATATTGTCCATGGTGATATAGACATAACACTATGTGACCTTCCTATGTCATGGCCATCACGTAGGTAGTTATTCCAGTATCATATTGTCCATGGTGATAGAGACATAACACTATGTGACCTTCCTATGTCATGGCCATCACGTAGGTAGTTATTCCAGTATCATATTGTCCATGGTGATAGAGACATAACACTATGTGACCTTCCTATGTCATGGCCATCACGTAGGTAGTTATTCCAGTATCATATTGTCCATGGTGATAGAGACATAACACTATGTGACCTTCCTATGTCATGGCCATCACGTAGGTAGTTATTCCAGTATCATATTGTCCATGGTGATAGAGACATAACACTATGTGACCTTCCTATGTCATGGCCATCACGTAGGTAGTTATTCCAGTATCATATTGTCCATGGTGATAGAGACATAACACTATGTGACCTTCCTATGTCATGGCCATCACGTAGGTAGTTATTCCAGTATCATATTGTCCATGGTGATAGAGACATAACACTATGTGACCTTCCTATGTCATGGCCATCACGTAGGTAGTTATTCCAGTATCATATTGTCCATGGTGATAGAGACATAACACTATGTGACCTTCCTATGTCATGGCCATCACGTAGGTAGTTATTCCAGTATCATATTGTCCATGGTGATAGAGACATAACACTATGTGA
>JABXNX010000199.1:20950-48258 GCA_014843695.1 Archivesica marissinica | reverse complement strand
CTATCACGACTTCCCTACTAGCACTGCACTATCACGACTTCCCTACTACCACCATACTATCATGACTTCCCTACTATCACGGGATTATCACGACTTCCCTACTACCACTGCACTATCACGACTTCCCTACTACCACCATACTATCATGACTTCCCTACTATCACAGGATTATCACGACTTCCCTACTACCACTGTACTATCACAACTTCCCTACTACCACTGCACTCTCATGACTTCCCTACTACTGCGCACTATCATGACTTCCCTACTACCACTGTGCTATCACGACTTCCCTATTACCACTGCACTATCACAACTTCCCTACTACTACTGCACTAGCATGAATTCCCTACTATCACAGTGCTATCATGACTTCCCTACTACTACCACTGCACCATCACGACGTCCCTACTACCACTGCACCACCACGACTTCCCTAGTATCACTGTGCTATCACGACTTCCCTAGTATCACTGTACTATCACGACTTCCCTACTAGCACTGCACTATCACGACTTCCCTACTACCACCATACTATCATGACTTCCCTACTATCACGGGATTATCAAGAGGTCCCTACTACCACTGTACTATCACGACTTCCCTACTACCACTGTACAATCACGACTTCCCTACTAACACTGCACTATCACGACTTCCATACTACCACCATACTATCATGACTTCCCTACTATCACGGGATTATCACGAGTTCCCTACTACCACTGCAGTATGATGACTTCCCTACTACTACCATACTATCATGACTTCCCTACTATCATGGGATTATCACGACTTCCCTACTACCACTGTACTATCACAACTTCCCTACTACCACTGCACTCTCACGACTTCCCTACTACTGCAGACTATCACGACTTCCCTACTACTACTGTGCTATCACGACTTTCCTATTACCACTGCACTATCACAACTTCCCTACTACTACTGCACTAGCATGAATTCCCTACTATCACAGTGCTATCATGACTACTACTACTACTACTACCACTGCACCATCACGACTTCCCTACTACCACTGCACCACCACGACTTCCCTAGTATCACTGTGCTATCACGACTACCCTAGTATCACTGTGCTATCACGACTTCCCTACTAGCACTGCACTATCACGACTTCCCTACTACCACCATACTATCATGACTTCCCTACTATCACGGGATTATCACGAGTTCCCTACTACCACTGTACTATCATGACTTCCCTACTACCACTGTACAATCACGACTTCCCTACTAACACTGCACTATCACGACTTCCCTACTACCACCATACTATCATGACTTCCCTACTACCACTGCGCTATCATGAATTCCCTACTACCACTGCACTATCACGACTTCCCTACTACCACTGTACTATCACGACTTCCCTACTACCACTGTACTATACGACTTCCCTACTACCACTGCACTCTCATGACTTCCCTACTACCACTGCACTCTCACGACTTCCCTACTACCACTGTACTATCACGACTTCCCTACTACCACTGTGCTATGATGACCTCCTTACTACCACTGCACTATCATGAATTCCCTACTATCACAGTGCTATCATGACTTCCCTACTATCACTGCACTATCACGACTTCCCTACTACCACTGTGCTATCACGACTTCCCTACTACCACTGCACTATCACGACTTCCCTACTACCACTGCACTATCACAACTTCCATACTACCACTGCACTATTACGACTTCCCTACTACCACTGCACTATCAGGACTTCCCTACTACCACTGCACTCTCACGACTTCCCTACTACCACTGCACTATCATGAATTCCCTACTACCACTGCACTATTACGACTTCCCTACTACCACTGCACTATTACGACTTCCCTACTACCACTGCACTATCATGACTTCCCTACTACCACTGCACTCTCACGACTTCCCTACTACTACTGCACTATCATGAATTCCCTACTATCACAGAGCTATCATGACTTCCCTACTATCACTGCACTATCACGACTTCCCTACTACCACTGTACTATCACGACTTCCCTACTACCACTGTACAATCACGACTTCCCTACTAATACTGCACTATCATGACTTCCCTACTACCACTGTACTATCACAACTTCCCTACTACCACTGTACTATCACGACTTCCCTACTACCACTGTACTATCACGACTTCCCTACTACCACTGTACTATCATGACTTCCCTACTACCACTTCACTATCACGACTTCCCTACTATCACTGCACTATCATGACTTCCCTACAACCACCATACTATCATGACTTCCCTACTACCATTGCACTATCATGACTTCCCTACTACCACTGCATTATCACGACTTCCCTACTACCACTGCACTATCACGACTTCCCTACTACCACTGCACTCTCACGACTTCCCTACTACCACTGCACTATCATGAATTCCCTACTATCACAGTGCTATCATGACTTCCCTACTACAACTGCACTATCACGCCTTCCCTACTACCACTGCACTATCACGACTTCCCTACTACCACTGCACTCTCACGACTTCCCTACTACCACTGCACTATCACAACTTCCCTACTACCACTGCACTAGCATGACTTCCCTACTACCACTGCACTATCACGACTTCCCTACTACCACTGCACTATCACGACTTCCCTACTACTGTGCACTATCACAACTTCCCTACTACCACTGCACTATCACGACGTCCCTACTACCACTACACTATCAGGACTTCCCTACTACCACTGCACCATCACGACTTCCCAACTACCACTGCGCTATCACGACTTCCCTACTAGCACTGCACTATCACGACTTCCCTACTACCACCATACTATCATGACTTCCCTACTATCACGGGATTATTACGACTTCCCTACTACCACTGCACTATCACGACTTCCCTACTACCACCATACTATCATGACTTCCCTACTATCACAGGATTATCACGACTTCCCTACTACCACTGTACTATCACAACTTCCCTACTACCACTGCACTCTCATGACTTCCCTACTACTGCGCACTATCATGACTTCCCTACTACCACTGCACTATCACAACTTCCCTACTACTACTGCACTAGCATGAATTCCCTACTATCACAGTGCTATCATGACTTCCCTACTACTACCACTGCACCATCACGACGTCCCTACTACCACTGCACCACCACGACTTCCCTAGTATCACTGTGCTATCACGACTTCCCTAGTATCACTGTACTATCACGACTTCCCTACTAGCACTGCACTATCACGACTTCCCTACTACCACCATACTATCATGACTTCCCTACTATCACGGGATTATCAAGAGTTCCCTACTACCACTGTACTATCACGACTTCCCTACTACCACTGTACAATCACGACTTCCCTACTAACACTGCACTATCACGACTTCCATACTACCACCATACTATCATGACTTCCCTACTATCACGGGATTATCACGAGTTCCCTACTACCACTGCACTATGATGACTTCCCTACTACTACCATACTATCATGACTTCCCTACTATCATGGGATTATCACGACTTCCCTACTACCACTGTACTATCACAACTTCCCTACTACCACTGCACTCTCACGACTTCCCTACTACTGCAGACTATCACGACTTCCCTACTACTACTGTGCTATCACGACTTTCCTATTACCACTGCACTATCACAACTTCCCTACTACTACTGCACTATCATGAATTCCCTACTATCACAGTGCTATCATAACTTCCCTACTACTACCACTGCACCATCACGACTTCCCTACTACCACTGCACCAACACGACTTCCCTAGTATCACTGTGCTATCACGACTTCCCTAGTATCACTGTGCTATCACGACTTCACTACTAGCACTGCACTATCACGACTTCCCTACTACCACCATACTATCACGACTTCCCTATTACTACCATACTATCATGACTTCCCTACTATCACGGGATTATCATGAGTTCCCTACTACCACTGTACTATCACGACTTCCCTACTACCACTGTACTATCACGACTTCCCTACTAGCACTGCACTATCACGACTTCCCTACTACCACCATACTATCATGACTTCCCTACTACCACTGCGCTATCATGAATTCCCTACTACCACTGCACTCTCACGACTTCCCTACTACCACTGCACTATCATGAATTCCCTACTATCACAGTGCTATCATGACTTCCCTACTACTACCATTGCACCATCACGACTTCCCAACTACCACTGCGCTATCACGACTTCCCTACTAGCACTGCACTATCACGACTTCCCTACTACCACCATACTATCATGACTTCCCTACTATCACGGGATTATCACGACTTCCCTACTACCACTGTACTATCACGACTTCCCTACTACCACTGCACTATCATGACTTCCCTACTACTGTGCACTATCACAACTTCCCTACTACCACTGCACTATCACGACGTCCCTACTACCACTACACTATCAGGACTTCCCTACTACCACTGCACTCTCACGACTTCCCTACTGTCACTGCACTATCATGAATTCCCTACTATCACAGTGCTATCATGACTTCCCTACTACTACCACTGCACCATCACGACTTCCCAACTACCACTGTGCTATCACGACTTCCCTAGTATCACTGTACTATCACGACTTCCCTACTACCACTGCACTATCACGACTTCCCTACTACCACTGTGCTATCATGACTTCCTTACTACCACAGCACTATCATGAATTCCCTACTATCACAGTGCTATCATGACTTCCCTACTATCACTGCACTATCACGACTTTCCTACTACCACTGTGCTATCACGACTTCCCTACTACCACTGTACTATCACGACTTCCCTACTACCACTGTACTATCACGACTTCCCTACTACCACTGCACTATCACAACTTCCCTACTACAACTGCACTATCAGGACTTCCCTACTACCACTGCACTCTCACGACTTCCCTACTACCACTGCACTATCATGAATTCCCTACTATCACAGTGCTATCATGACTTCCCTACTACTACCACTGCACCATCACGACTTCCCAACTACCACTGCGCTATCACGACTTCCCTACTAGCACTGCACTATCACGACTTCCCTACTACCACCATACTATCATGACTTCTCTACTATCACGGGATTATCACGACTTCCCTACTACCACTGCACTATCACGACTTCCCTACTACCACCATACTATCATGACTTCCCTACTATCACAGGATTATCACGACTTCCCTACTACCACTGTACTATCACAACTTCCCTACTACCACTGCACTCTCATGACTTCCCTACTACTGCGCACTATCATGACTTCCCTACTACCACTGTGCTATCACGACTTCCCTATTACCACTGCACTATCACAACTTCCCTACTACTACTGCACTAGCATGAATTCCCTACTATCACAGTGCTATCATGACTACTACTACTACTACTACCACTGCACCATCACGACTTCCCTACTACCACTGCACCACCACGACTTCCCTAGTATCACTGTGCTATCACGACTTCCCTAGTATCACTGTGCTATCACGACTTCCCTACTAGCACTGCACTATCACGACTTCCCTACTACCACCATACTATCATGACTTCCCTACTATCACGGGATTATCACGAGTTCCCTACTACCACTGTACTATCATGACTTCCCTACTACCACTGTACAATCACGACTTCCCTACTAACACTGCACTATCACGACTTCCCTACTACCACCATACTATCATGACTTCCCTACTACCACTGCGCTATCATGAATTCCCTACTACCACTGCACTATCACGACTTCCCTACTACCACTGTACTATCACGACTTCCCTACTACCACTGTACTATCACGACTTCCCTACTACCACTGCACTCTCATGACTTCCCTACTACCACTGCACTCTCACGACTTCCCTACTACCACTGTACTATCACGACTTCCCTACTACCACTGTGCTATGATGACTTCCTTACTACCACTGCACTATCATGAATTCCCTACTATCACAGTGCTATCATGACTTCCCTACTATCACTGCACTATCACGACTTCCCTACTACCACTGTGCTATCACGACTTCCCTACTACCACTGCACTATCACGACTTCCCTACTACCACTGCACTATCACAACTTCCATACTACCACTGCACTATTACGACTTCCCTACTACCACTGCACTATCAGGACTTCCCTACTACCACTGCACTCTCACGACTTCCCTACTACCACTGCACTATCATGAATTCCCTACTACCACTGCACTATTACGACTTCCCTACTACCACTGCACTATTACGACTTCCCTACTACCACTGCACTATCATGACTTCCCTACTACCACTGCACTCTCACGACTTCCCTACTACTACTGCACTATCATGAATTCCCTACTATCACAGAGCTATCATGACTTCCCTACTATCACTGCACTATCACGACTTCCCTACTACCACTGTACTATCACGACTTCCCTGCTACCACTGTACAATCACGACTTCCCTACTAATACTGCACTATCATGACTTCCCTACTACCACTGTACTATCACAACTTCCCTACTACCACTGTACTATCACGACTTCCCTACTACCACTGTACTATCACGACTTCCCTACTACCACTGTACTATCATGACTTCCCTACTACCACTTCACTATCACGACTTCCCTACTATCACTGCACTATCATGACTTCCCTACAACCACCATACTATCATGACTTCCCTACTACCATTGCACTATCATGACTTCCCTACTACCACTGCATTATCACGACTTCCCTACTACCACTGCACTATCACGACTTCCCTACTACCACTGCACTCTCACGACTTCCCTACTACCACTGCACTATCATGAATTCCCTACTATCACAGTGCTATCATGACTTCCCTACTACAACTGCACTATCACGCCTTCCCTACTACCACTGCACTATCACGACTTCCCTACTACCACTGCACTCTCACGACTTCCCTACTACCACTGCACTATCACAACTTCCCTACTACCACTGCACTAGCATGACTTCCCTACTACCACTGCACTATCACGACTTCCCTACTACCACTGCACTATCACGACTTCCCTACTACTGTGCACTATCACAACTTCCCTACTACCACTGCACTATCACGACGTCCCTACTACCACTACACTATCAGGACTTCCCTACTACCACTGCACCATCACGACTTCCCAACTACCACTGCGCTATCACGACTTCCCTACTAGCACTGCACTATCACGACTTCCCTACTACCACCATACTATCATGACTTCCCTACTATCACGGGATTATTACGACTTCCCTACTACCACTGCACTATCACGACTTCCCTACTACCACCATACTATCATGACTTCCCTACTATCACAGGATTATCACGACTTCCCTACTACCACTGTACTATCACAACTTCCCTACTACCACTGCACTCTCATGACTTCCCTACTACTGCGCACTATCATGACTTCCCTACTACCACTGTGCTATCACGACTTCCCTATTACCACTGCACTATCACAACTTCCCTACTACTACTGCACTAGCATGAATTCCCTACTATCACAGTGCTATCATGACTTCCCTACTACTACCACTGCACCATCACGACTTCCCTACTACCACTGCACCACCACGACTTCCCTAGTATCACTGTGCTATCACGACTTCCCTAGTATCACTGTACTATCACGACTTCCCTACTAGCACTGCACTATCACGACTTCCCTACTACCACCATACTATCATGACTTCCCTACTATCACGGGATTATCAAGAGTTCCCTACTACCACTGTACTATCACGACTTCCCTACTACCACTGTACAATCACGACTTCCCTACTAACACTGCACTATCACGACTTCCATACTACCACCATACTATCATGACTTCCCTACTATCACGGGATTATCACGAGTTCCCTACTACCACTGCACTATGATGACTTCCCTACTACTACCATACTATCATGACTTCCCTACTATCATGGGATTATCACGACTTCCCTACTACCACTGTACTATCACAACTTCCCTACTACCACTGCACTATCACGACTTCCCTACTACTGTGCACTATCACGACTTCCCTACTACCACTGTACTATCACGACTTCCCTACTACCACTGCACTATCACGACTTCCCTACTACTACTGCACTATCATGAATTCCCTACTATCACAGTGCTATCATGACTTCCCTACTACTACCACTGCACCATCACGACTTCCCTACTACCACTGTGCTATCACGACTTCCCTAGTATCACTGTACTATCACGACTTCCCTACTACCACTGCACTATCACGACTTCCCTACTACCACTGTACTATCATGACTTCCCTACTACCACGCACTATCATGATTCCCTACTACACGTCTATCATGACTTCCCTACTATCACTGCACTATCACGACTTCCCTACTACCACTGTGCTATCACGACTTCCCTACTACCACTGTACTATCACGACTTCCCTACTACCACTGCACTATCACGACTTCCCTACTACCACTGTACTATCACGACTTCCCTACTACCACTGCACTATCAGGACTTCCCTACTACCACTGCACTCTCACGACTTCCCTACTACCACTGCACTATCATGAATTCCCTACTATCACAGTGCTATCATGACTTCCCTACTACTACCACTGCACCATCACGACTTCCCAACTACCACTGCGCTATCACGACTTCCCTACTAGCACTGCACTATCACGACTTCCCTACTACCACCATACTATCATGACTTCCCTACTATCACGGGATTATCACGACTTCCCTACTACCACTGCACTATCACGACTTCCCTACTACCACCATACTATCATGACTTCCCTACTATCACAGGATTATCACGACTTCCCTACTACCACTGTACTATCACAACTTCCCTACTACCACTGCACTCTCATGACTTCCCTACTACTGCGCACTATCATGACTTCCCTACTACCACTGTGCTATCACGACTTCCCTATTACCACTGCACTATCACAACTTCCCTACTACTACTGCACTAGCATGAATTCCCTACTATCACAGTGCTATCATGACTTCCCTACTACTACCACTGCACCATCACGACTTCCCTACTACCACTGCACCACCACGACTTCCCTAGTATCACTGTGCTATCACGACTTCCCTAGTATCACTGTGCTATCACGACTTCCCTACTAGCACTGCACTATCACGACTTCCCTACTACCACCATACTATCATGACTTCCCTACTATCACGGGATTATCACGAGTTCCCTACTACCACTGTACTATCACGACTTCCCTACTACCACTGTACAATCACGACTTCCCTACTAACACTGCACTATCACGACTTCCCTACTACCACCATACTATCATGACTTCCCTACTACCACTGCGCTATCATGAATTCCCTACTACCACTGCACTATCACGACTTCCCTACTACCACTGTACTATCACGACTTCCCTACTACCACTGTACTATCACGACTTCCCTACTACCACTGCACTCTCATGACTTCCCTACTACCACTGCACTCTCACGACTTCCCTACTACCACTGTACTATCACGACTTCCCTACTACCACTGTGCTATCATGACTTCCTTACTACCACTGCACTATCATGAATTCCCTACTATCACAGTGCTATCATGACTTCCCTACTATCACTGCACTATCACGACTTCCCTACTACCACTGTGCTATCACGACTTCCCTACTACCACTGCACTATCACGACTTCCCTACTACCACTGCACTATCACAACTTCCATACTACCACTGCACTATTACGACTTCCCTACTACCACTGCACTATCAGGACTTCCCTACTACCACTGCACTCTCACGACTTCCCTACTACCACTGCACTATCATGAATTCCCTACTACCACTGCACTATTACGACTTCCCTACTACCACTGCACTATTACGACTTCCCTACTACCACTGCACTATCATGACTTCCCTACTACCACTGCACTCTCACGACTTCCCTACTACTACTGCACTATCATGAATTCCCTACTATCACAGAGCTATCATGACTTCCCTACTATCACTGCACTATCACGACTTCCCTACTACCACTGTACTATCACGACTTCCCTACTACCACTGTACAATCACGACTTCCCTACTAATACTGCACTATCATGACTTCCCTACTACCACTGTACTATCACAACTTCCCTACTACCACTGTACTATCACGACTTCCCTACTACCACTGTACTATCACGACTTCCCTACTACCACTGTACTATCATGACTTCCCTACTACCACTTCACTATCACGACTTCCCTACTATCACTGCACTATCATGACTTCCCTACAACCACCATACTATCATGACTTCCCTACTACCATTGCACTATCATGACTTCCCTACTACCACTGCATTATCACGACTTCCCTACTACCACTGCACTATCACGACTTCCCTACTACCACTGCACTCTCACGACTTCCCTACTACCACTGCACTATCATGAATTCCCTACTATCACAGTGCTATCATGACTTCCCTACTACAACTGCACTATCACGCCTTCCCTACTACCACTGCACTATCACGACTTCCCTACTACCACTGCACTCTCACGACTTCCCTACTACCACTGCACTATCACAACTTCCCTACTACCACTGCACTAGCATGACTTCCCTACTACCACTGCACTATCACGACTTCCCTACTACCACTGCACTATCACGACTTCCCTACTACTGTGCACTATCACAACTTCCCTACTACCACTGCACTATCACGACGTCCCTACTACCACTACACTATCAGGACTTCCCTACTACCACTGCACCATCACGACTTCCCAACTACCACTGCGCTATCACGACTTCCCTACTAGCACTGCACTATCACGACTTCCCTACTACCACCATACTATCATGACTTCCCTACTATCACGGGATTATTACGACTTCCCTACTACCACTGCACTATCACGACTTCCCTACTACCACCATACTATCATGACTTCCCTACTATCACAGGATTATCACGACTTCCCTACTACCACTGTACTATCACAACTTCCCTACTACCACTGCACTCTCATGACTTCCCTACTACTGCGCACTATCATGACTTCCCTACTACCACTGTGCTATCACGACTTCCCTATTACCACTGCACTATCACAACTTCCCTACTACTACTGCACTAGCATGAATTCCCTACTATCACAGTGCTATCATGACTTCCCTACTACTACCACTGCACCATCACGACGTCCCTACTACCACTGCACCACCACGACTTCCCTAGTATCACTGTGCTATCACGACTTCCCTAGTATCACTGTACTATCACGACTTCCCTACTAGCACTGCACTATCACGACTTCCCTACTACCACCATACTATCATGACTTCCCTACTATCACGGGATTATCAAGAGGTCCCTACTACCACTGTACTATCACGACTTCCCTACTACCACTGTACAATCACGACTTCCCTACTAACACTGCACTATCACGACTTCCATACTACCACCATACTATCATGACTTCCCTACTATCACGGGATTATCACGAGTTCCCTACTACCACTGCAGTATGATGACTTCCCTACTACTACCATACTATCATGACTTCCCTACTATCATGGGATTATCACGACTTCCCTACTACCACTGTACTATCACAACTTCCCTACTACCACTGCACTCTCACGACTTCCCTACTACTGCAGACTATCACGACTTCCCTACTACTACTGTGCTATCACGACTTTCCTATTACCACTGCACTATCACAACTTCCCTACTACTACTGCACTATCATGAATTCCCTACTATCACAGTGCTATCATGACTACCCTACTACTACCACTGCACCATCACGACTTCCCTACTACCACTGCACCACCACGACTTCCCTAGTATCACTGTGCTATCACGACTACCCTAGTATCACTGTGCTATCACGACTTCCCTACTAGCACTGCACTATCACGACTTCCCTACTACCACCATACTATCATGACTTCCCTACTATCACGGGATTATCACGAGTTCCCTACTACCACTGTACTATCATGACTTCCCTACTACCACTGTACAATCACGACTTCCCTACTAACACTGCACTATCACGACTTCCCTACTACCACCATACTATCATGACTTCCCTACTACCACTGCGCTATCATGAATTCCCTACTACCACTGCACTATCACGACTTCCCTACTACCACTGTACTATCACGACTTCCCTACTACCACTGTACTATCACGACTTCCCTACTACCACTGCACTCTCATGACTTCCCTACTACCACTGCACTCTCACGACTTCCCTACTACCACTGTACTATCACGACTTCCCTACTACCACTGTGCTATGATGACTTCCTTACTACCACTGCACTATCATGAATTCCCTACTATCACAGTGCTATCATGACTTCCCTACTATCACTGCACTATCACGACTTCCCTACTACCACTGTGCTATCACGACTTCCCTACTACCACTGCACTATCACGACTTCCCTACTACCACTGCACTATCACAACTTCCATACTACCACTGCACTATTACGACTTCCCTACTACCACTGCACTATCAGGACTTCCCTACTACCACTGCACTCTCACGACTTCCCTACTACCACTGCACTATCATGAATTCCCTACTACCACTGCACTATTACGACTTCCCTACTACCACTGCACTATTACGACTTCCCTACTACCACTGCACTATCATGACTTCCCTACTACCACTGCACTCTCACGACTTCCCTACTACTACTGCACTATCATGAATTCCCTACTATCACAGCGCTATCATGACTTCCCTACTATCACTGCTATCACGACTTCCCTACTACCACTGTACTATCACGACTTCCCTACTACCACTGTACTATCACGACTTCCCTACTATCACTGCACTATCACGACTTCCCTACTACCACTGTACTATCACAACTTCCCTACTACCACTGTACTATCACGACTTCCCTACTACCACTGTACTATCACGACTTCCCTACTACCACTGTACTATCACGACTTCCCTACTACCACTGTACTATCACGACTTCCCTACTACCACTGCACTATCATGACTTCCCTACTACCACTGTGCTATCACGACTTCCCTACTATCACTGCACTATCATGACTTCCCTACTACCACTGCACTATCATGACTTCCCTACTACCACTGCACTATCACGACTTCCCTACTACCACTGCACTATCACGACTTCCCTACTACCACTGCACTATCACGACTTCCCTACTACCACTGCACTATCATGAATTCCCTACTATCACAGTGCTATCATGACTTCCCTACTACCACTGCACTATCACGACTTCCCTACTACCACTGCACTATCACGACTTCCCTACTACCACTGCACTCTCACGACTTCCCTACTACCACTGCACTATCACGACTTCCCTACTACCACTGCACTATCACGACTTCCCTACTACCACTGCACTATCACGACTTCCCTACTACCACTGCACTATCATTCCTACTACACTGCTATCACGACTTCCCTACTACCACTGTACTATCACGACTTCCCTACTACCACTGCACTATCACGACTTCCCTACTACCACTGCACTATCACGACTTCCCTACTACCACTGCACTATCACGACTTCCCTACTACCACTGCACTATCACGACTTCCCTACTACCACTGCACTATCACGACTTCCCTACTATCACAGTACTATCATGACTTCCCTACTATCACTGCACTATCACGACTTCCCTACTACCACTGCACTATCACGACTTCCCTACTACCACCATACTATCATGACTTCCCTACTATCACAGGATTATCACGACTTCCCTACTACCACTGTACTATCACAACTTCCCTACTACCACTGCACTCTCATGACTTCCCTACTACTGCGCACTATCATGACTTCCCTACTACCACTGTGCTATCACGACTTCCCTATTACCACTGCACTATCACAACTTCCCTACTACTACTGCACTAGCATGAATTCCCTACTATCACAGTGCTATCATGACTTCCCTACTACTACCACTGCACCATCACGACGTCCCTACTACCACTGCACCACCACGACTTCCCTAGTATCACTGTGCTATCACGACTTCCCTAGTATCACTGTACTATCACGACTTCCCTACTAGCACTGCACTATCACGACTTCCCTACTACCACCATACTATCATGACTTCCCTACTATCACGGGATTATCAAGAGTTCCCTACTACCACTGTACTATCACGACTTCCCTACTACCACTGTACAATCACGACTTCCCTACTAACACTGCACTATCACGACTTCCATACTACCACCATACTATCATGACTTCCCTACTATCACGGGATTATCACGAGTTCCCTACTACCACTGCAGTATGATGACTTCCCTACTACTACCATACTATCATGACTTCCCTACTATCATGGGATTATCACGACTTCCCTACTACCACTGTACTATCACGACTTCCCTACTACCACTGTACTATCACGACTTCCCTACTAGCACTGCACTATCACGACTTCCCTACTACCACCATACTATCATGACTTCCCTACTACCACTGCGCTATCAGGAATTCCCTACTACCACTGCACTCTCACGACTTTCCTACTACCACTGCACTATCATGAATTCCCTACTATCACAGTGCTATCATGACTTCCCTACTACTACCATTGCACCATCACGACTTCCCAACTGCCACTGCGCTATCACGACTTCCCTACTAGCACTGCACTATCACGACTTCCCTACTACCACCATACTATCATGACTTCCCCACTATCACGGGATTATCACGACTTCCCTACTACCACTGCACTATCACGACTTCCCTACTACCACCATACTATCATGACTTCCCTACTATCACAGGATTATCACGACTTCCCTACTACCACTGTACTATCACAACTTCCCTACTACCACTGCACTCTCATGACTTCCCTACTACTGCGCACTATCATGACTTCCCTACTACCACTGTGCTATCACGACTTCCCTATTACCACTGCACTATCACAACTTCCCTACTACTACTGCACTAGCATGAATTCCCTACTATCACAGTGCTATCATGACTTCCCTACTACTACCACTGCACCATCACGACTTCCCTACTACCACTGCACCACCACGACTTCCCTAGTATCACTGTGCTATCACGACTTCCCTAGTATCACTGTACTATCACGACTTCCCTACTACCACTACACTATCATGACTTCCCTACTACCACTGCACTATCACGACTTCCCTACTACCACTGCGCTATCACGACTTCCCTACTAGCACTGCACTATCACGACTTCCCTACTACCACCATACTATCATGACTTCCCTACTATCACGGGATTATCACGACTTCCCTACTACCACTGCACTATCACGACTTCCCTACTACCACTGTACTATCACGACTTCCCTACTACCACTGTGCTATCATGACTTCCCTACTACCACTGCACTATCATGACTTCCCTACTATCACAGTGCTATCATGACTTCCCTACTACCACTGTGCTATCACGACTTCCCTACTACCACTGCACTATCACGACTTCCCTACTACCACTGCACTATCACAACTTCCATACTACCACTGCACTATTACGACTTCCCTACTACCACTGCACTATCAGGACTTCCCTACTACCACTGCACTCTCACGACTTCCCTACTACCACTGCACTATCATGAATTCCCTACTACCACTGCACTATTACGACTTCCCTACTACCACTGCACTATTACGACTTCCCTACTACCACTGCACTATCACGACTTCCCTACTACCACTGCACTCTCACGACTTCCCTACTACTACTGCACTATCATGAATTCCCTACTATCACAGTACTATCATGACTTCCCTACTACTACCACTGCACCATCACGACTTCCCAACTACCACTGCACTATCACGACTTCCCTAGTATCACTGTTCTATCACGACTTCCCTACTAGCACTGCACTATCACGACTTCCCTACTACCACCATACTATCATGACTTCCCTACTATCACGGGATTATCACGAGTTCCCTACTACCACTGCACTATAACGACTTCCCTACTACCACCATACTATCATGACTTCCCTACTATCACAGGATTATCACGACTTCCCTACTACCACTGTACTATCACAACTTCCCTACTACCACTGCACTCTCACGACTTCCCTACTACTGTGCACTATCACGACTTCCCTACTACCACTGTGCTATCACGACTTCCCTATTACCACTGCACTATCACAACTTCCCTACTACTACTGCACTATCATGAATTCCCTACTATCACAGTACTATCATGACTTCCCTACTACTACCACTGCACCATCACGACTTCCCTACTACCACTGCACCACCACGACTTCCCTAGTATCACTGTGCTATCACGACTTCCCTAGTATCACTGTGCTATCATGACTTCCCTACTAGCACTGCACTATCATGACTTCCCTACTACCACCATACTATCATGACTTCCCTACTATCACAGGATTATCACGAGTTCCCTACTACCACTGTACTATCACGACTTCCCTACTACCACTGTACAATCACGACTTCCCTACTAATACTGCACTAACATGACTTCCCTACTACCACTGTACTATCACAACTTCCCTACTACCACTGTACTATCACGACTTCCCTACTACCACTGTACTATCACGACTTCCCTACTACCACTGCACTATCACGACTTCCCTACTATCACTGCACTATCACGACTTCCCTACAACCACCATACTATCATGACTTCCCTACTACCATTGCACTATAATGACTTCCCTACTACCACTGCATTATCACGACTTCCCTACTACCACTGCACTATCATGACTTCCCTACTACCACTGCACTCTCATGACTTCCCTACTACCACTGCACTATCATGAATTCCCTACTATCACAGTGCTATCATGACTTCCCTACTACAACTGCACTATCACGACTTCCCTACTACCACTGCACTATCATGACTTCCCTACTACCACTGCACTCTCACGACTTCCCTACTACCACTGCACTATCACAACTTCCCTACTACCACTGCACTAGCACGACTTCCCTACTACCACTGCACTATCACGACTTCCCTACTACCACTGCACTATCACGACTTCCCTACTACCACTGCACTATCATGACTTCCCTACTACTGTGCACTATCACAACTTCCCTACTACCACTGCACTATCACGACGTCCCTACTACCACTGTACTATCACGACTTCCCTACTACCACTGTACAATCACGACTTCCCTACTAACACTGCACTATCACGACTTCCCTACTACCACCATACTATCATGACTTCCCTACTACCACTGCGCTATCATGAATTCCCTACTACCACTGCACTATCACGACTTCCCTACTACCACTGTACTATCACGACTTCCCTACTACAACTGTACTATCACGACTTCCCTACTACCACTGCACTCTCATGACTTCCCTACTACCACTGCACTCTCACGACTTCCCTACTACCACTGCACTATCACAACTTCCCTACTACCACTGCACTATCACGACTTCCCTACTACCACTGCACTATCACGACTTCCCTACTACCACTGCACTATCACGACTTCCCTACTACCACTGCACTATCATGACTTCCCTACTACTGTGCACTATCACAACTTCCCTACTACCACTGCACTATCACGACGTCCCTACTACCACTGTACTATCACGACTTCCCTACTACCACTGTACAATCACGACTTCCCTACTAACACTGCACTATTACGACTTCCCTACTACCACCATACTATCATGACTTCCCTACTACCACTGCGCTATCATGAATTCCCTACTACCACTGCACTATCACGACTTCCCTACTACCACTGTACTATCACGACTTCCCTACTACAACTGTACTATCACGACTTCCCTACTACCACTGCACTCTCATGACCTCCCTACTACCACTGCACTATCACGACTTCCCTACTACCACTGTACTATCACGACTTCCCTACTACCACTGTGCTATCATGACTTCCTTACTACCACTGCACTATCATGAATTCCCTACTATCACAGTGCTATCATGACTTCCCTACTATCACTGCACTATCACGACTTCCCTACTACCACTGTGCTATCACGACTTCCCTACTAACACTGCACTATCACGACCTCCCTACTACCACCATACTATCATGACTTCCCTACTACCACTGCGCTATCATGAATTCCCTACTACCACTGCACTATCACGACTTCCCTACTACCACTGTACTATCACGACTTCCCTACTACCACTGTACTATCACGACTTCCCTACTACCACTGCACTCTCACGACTTCCCTACTACCACTGTACTATCACGACTTCCCTACCACCACTGTGCTATCATGACTTCCTTACTACCACTGCACTCTCACGACTTCCCTACTACCACTGTACTATCACGACTTCCCTACCACCACTGTGCTATCATGACTTCCTTACTACCACTGCACTATCATGAATTCCCTACTATCACAGTGCTATCATGACTTCCCTACTATCACTGCACTATCACGACTTCCCTACTACCACTGTGCTATCACGACTTCCCTACTACCACTGCACTATCACGACTTCCCTACTACCACTGCACTATCACAACTTCCATACTACCACTGCACTATTACGACTTCCCTACTACCACTGCACTATCAGGACTTCCCTACTACCACTGCACTCTCACGACTTCCCTACTACCACTGCACTATCATGAATTCCCTACTACCACTGCACTATTACGACTTCCCTACTACCACTGCACTATTACGACTTCCCTACTACCACTGCACTATCATGACTTCCCTACTACCACTGCACTCTCACGACTTCCCTACTACTACTGCACTATCATGAATTCCCTACTATCACAGTGCTATCATGACTTCCCTACTACTACCACTGCACCATCACGACTTCCCTAGTATCACTGTGCTATCACGACTTCCCTAGTATCACTGTGCTATCACGACTTCCCTACTAGCACTGCACTATCATGACTTCCCTACTACCACCATACTATCATGACTTCCCTACTATCACGGGATTATCACGAGTTCCCTACTACCACTGTACTATCACGACTTCCCTACTACCACTGTACTATCACGACTTCCCTACTAACACTGCACTATCACGACTTCCCTACTACCACCATACTATCATGACTTCCCTACTACCACTGCGCTATCATGAATTCCCTACTACCACTGCACTATCACGACTTCCCTACTACCACTGCACTATCACGACTTCCCTACTACCACTGTACTATCACGACTTCCCTACTACCACTGTGCTATCATGACTTCCTTACTACCACTGCACTATCATGAATTCCCTACTATCACAGTGCTATCATGACTTCCCTACTACCACTGTGCTATCACGACTTCCCTACTACCACTGCACTATCACGACTTCCCTACTACCACTGCACTATCACAACTTCCATACTACCACTGCACTATTACGACTTCCCTACTACCACTGCACTATCAGGACTTCCCTACTACCACTGCACTCTCACGACTTCCCTACTACCACTGCACTATCATGAATTCCCTATTACGACTTCCCTAATACCACTGCACTATTACGACTTCCCTACTACCACTGCACTATCAGGACTTCCCTACTACCACTGCACTATTATGACTTCCCTACTACCACTGCACTATCACGACTTCCCTACTACCACTGCACTCTCACGACTTCCCTACTACTACTGCACTATCATGAATTCCCTACTATCACAGTACTATCATGACTTCCCTACTACTACCACTGCACCATCACGACTTCCCAACTACCACTGCGCTATCACGACTTCCCTAGTATCACTGTGCTATCACGACTTCCCTACTAGCACTGCACTATCACGACTTCCCTACTACCACCATACTATCATGACTTCCCTACTATCACGGGATTATCACGAGTTCCCTACTACCACTGCACTATAACGACTTCCCTACTACCACCATACTATCATGACTTCCCTACTATCACAGGATTATCACGACTTCCCTACTACCACTGTACTATCACAACTTCCCTACTACCACTGCACTCTCACGACTTCCCTACTACTGTGCACTATCACGACTTCCCTACTACCACTGTGCTATCACGACTTCCCTATTACCACTGCACTATCACAACTTCCCTACTACTACTGCACTATCATGAATTCCCTACTATCACAGTACTATCATGACTTCCCTACTACAACCACTGCACCATCACGACTTCCCTACTACCACTGCACCACCACGACTTCCCTAGTATCACTGTGCTATCACGACCTCCCTAGTATCACTGTGCTATCATGACTTCCCTACTACCACTGCACTATCATGACTTCCCTACTACTGTGCACTATCACAACTTCCCTACTACCACTGCACTATTACGACTTCCCTACTACCACTGCACTATTACGACTTCCCTACTACCACTGCACTATCATGACTTCCCTACTACCACTGCACTCTCACGACTTCCCTACTACTACTGCACTATCATGAATTCCCTACTATCACAGTGCTATCATGACTTCCCTACTACTACCACTGCACCATCACGACTTCCCTAGTATCACTGTGCTATCACGACTTCCCTAGTATCACTGTGCTATCACGACTTCCCTACTAGCACTGCACTATCATGACTTCCCTACTACCACCATACTATCATGACTTCCCTACTATCACGGGATTATCACGAGTTCCCTACTACCACTGTACTATCACGACTTCCCTACTACCACTGTACAATCACGACTTCCCTACTAACACTGCACTATCACGACTTCCCTACTACCACCATACTATCATGACTTCCCTACTACCACTGCGCTATCATGAATTCCCTACTACCACTGCACTATCACGACTTCCCTACTACCACTGTACTATCACGACTTCCCTACTACAACTGTACTATCACGACTTCCCTACTACCACTGCACTCTCATGACTTCCCTACTACCACTGCACTCTCACGACTTCCCTACTACCACTGTACTATCACGACTTCCCTACTACCACTGTGCTATCATGACTTCCTTACTACCACTGCACTATCATGAATTCCCTACTATCACAGTGCTATCATGACTTCCCTACTACCACTGTGCTATCACGACTTCCCTACTACCACTGCACTATCACGACTTCCCTACTACCACTGCACTATCACAACTTCCATACTACCACTGCACTATTACGACTTCCCTACTACCACTGCACTATCAGGACTTCCCTACTACCACTGCACTCTCACGACTTCCCTACTACCACTGCACTATCATGAATTCCCTACTACCACTGCACTATTACGACTTCCCTACTACCACTGCACTATTACGACTTCCCTACTACCACTGCACTATCAGGACTTCCCTACTACCACTGCACTATTATGACTTCCCTACTACCACTGCACTATCACGACTTCCCTACTACCACTGCACTCTCACGACTTCCCTACTACTACTGCACTATCATGAATTCCCTACTATCACAGTACTATCATGACTTCCCTACTACTACCACTGCACCATCACGACTTCCCAACTACCACTGCACTATCACGACTTCCCTAGTATCACTGTGCTATCACGACTTCCCTACTAGCACTGCACTATCACGACTTCCCTACTACCACCATACTATCATGACTTCCCTACTATCACGGGATTATCACGAGTTCCCTACTACCACTGCACTATAACGACTTCCCTACTACCACCATACTATCATGACTTCCCTACTATCACAGGATTATCACGACTTCCCTACTACCACTGTACTATCACAACTTCCCTACTACCACTGCACTCTCACGACTTCCCTACTACTGTGCACTATCACGACTTCCCTACTACCACTGTGCTATCACGACTTCCCTATTACCACTGCACTATCACAACTTCCCTACTACTACTGCACTATCATGAATTCCCTACTATCACAGTACTATCATGACTTCCCTACTACTACCACTGCACCATCACGACTTCCCTACTACCACTGCACCACCACGACTTCCCTAGTATCACTGTGCTATCACGACTTCCCTAGTATCACTGTGCTATCATGACTTCCCTACTAGCACTGCACTATCATGACTTCCCTACTACCACCATACTATCATGACTTCCCTACTATCACAGGATTATCACGAGTTCCCTACTACCACTGTACTATCACGACTTCCCTACTACCACTGTACAATCACGACTTCCCTACTAATACTGCACTAACATGACTTCCCTACTACCACTGTACTATCACAACTTCCCTACTACCACTGTACTATCACGACTTCCCTACTACCACTGTACTATCACGACTTCCCTACTACCACTGCACTATCACGACTTCCCTACTATCACTGCACTATCACGACTTCCCTACAACCACCATACTATCATGACTTCCCTACTACCATTGCACTATAATGACTTCCCTACTACCACTGCATTATCACGACTTCCCTACTACCACTGCACTATCATGACTTCCCTACTACCACTGCACTCTCATGACTTCCCTACTACCACTGCACTATCATGAATTCCCTACTATCACAGTGCTATCATGACTTCCCTACTACAACTGCACTATCACGACTTCCCTACTACCACTGCACTATCATGACTTCCCTACTACCACTGCACTCTCACGACTTCCCTACTACCACTGCACTATCACAACTTCCCTACTACCACTGCACTAGCACGACTTCCCTACTACCACTGCACTATCACGACTTCCCTACTACCACTGCACTATCACGACTTCCCTACTACCACTGCACTATCATGACTTCCCTACTACTGTGCACTATCACAACTTCCCTACTACCACTGCACTATCACGACGTCCCTACTACCACTGTACTATCACGACTTCCCTACTACCACTGTACAATCACGACTTCCCTACTAACACTGCACTATCACGACTTCCCTACTACCACCATACTATCATGACTTCCCTACTACCACTGCGCTATCATGAATTCCCTACTACCACAGCACTATCACGACTTCCCTACTACCACTGTACTATCACGACTTCCCTACTACAACTGTACTATCACGACTTCCCTACTACCACTGCACTCTCATGACTTCCCTACTACCACTGCACTCTCACGACTTCCCTACTACCACTGCACTATCACAACTTCCCTACTACCACTGCACTATCACGACTTCCCTACTACCACTGCACTATCACGACTTCCCTACTACCACTGCACTATCACGACTTCCCTACTACCACTGCACTATCATGACTTCCCTACTACTGTGCACTATCACAACTTCCCTACTACCACTGCACTATCACGACGTCCCTACTACCACTGTACTATCACGACTTCCCTACTACCACTGTACTATCACGACTTCCCTACTAACACTGCACTATCACGACTTCCCTACTACCACCATACTATCATGACTTCCCTACTACCACTGCGCTATCATGAATTCCCTACTACCACTGCACTATCACGACTTCCCTACTACCACTGTACTATCACGACTTCCCTACTACAACTGTACTATCACGACTTCCCTACTACCACTGCACTCTCATGACCTCCCTACTACCACTGCACTCTCACGACTTCCCTACTACCACTGTACTATCACGACTTCCCTACTAGCACTGCACTATCATGACTTCCCTACTACCACCATACTATCATGACTTCCCTACTATCACAGGATTATCACGAGTTCCCTACTACCACTGTACTATCACGACTTCCCTACTACCACTGTACTATCACGACTTCCCTACTAATACTGCACTATCATGACTTCCCTACTACCACTGTACTATCACGACTTCCCTACTACCACTGCACTATCACGACTTCCCTACTACCACTGTACTATCACGACTTCCCTACTACCACTGTACTATCACGACTTCCCTACTATCACTGCACTATCACGACTTCCCTACTACCACACTATCAGACTTCCCTCTACCTGCACTATCACGACTTCCCTACTACCACTGCACTATCACGACTTCCCTACTACCACTGCACTATCACGACTTCCCTACTACCACTGCACTATCACGACTTCCCTACTACCACTGCACTATCATGACTTCCCTACTATCACTGCACTATCACGACTTCCCTACTACCACTGTACTATCACGACTTCCCTACTACCACTGCACTATCACGACTTCCCTACTACCACTGTACTATCACGACTTCCCTACTACCACTGCACTATCACGACTTCCCTACTACCACTGCACTATCATGACTTCCCTACTACCACTGCACTATCACGACTTCCCTACTACCACTGCACTATCATGACTTCCCTACTATCACGTTGTTTTTGCACTATCACGACTTCCCTACTACCACTGTACTATCACGACTTCCCTACTACCACTGCACTATCACGACTTCCCTACTACCACCATACTATCATGACTTCCTACTATCACGGGATTATCACGACTTCCCTACTACCACTGCACTATCACGACTTCCCTACTACCACCATACTATCATGACTTCCCTACTATCACGGGATTATCACGACTTCCCTACTACCACTGCACTATCACGACTTCCCTACTACACTGCACTATCACGACTTCCCTACTACCACTGCACTATCACGACTTCCCTACTACCACTGACTTCAACTTCCCTACTACCACTGCACTATCACACTTCCCTACTACCACTGCCTATCACGACTTCCCTACTACCACTGCACTATCACGACTTCCCTACTACCACTGCACTATCACGACTTCCCTACTACCACTGCACTATCATGACTTCCCTACTACTGTGCACTATCACGACTTCCCTACTACCACTGCACTATCACGACTCCCTACTACCACTGTACTATCACGACTTCCCTACTACCACTGCACTATCACGACTTCCCTACTACCACTGCACTATCACGACTTCCCTACTACCACTGTACTATCATGACTTCCCTACTACCACTGCGCTATCACGACTTCCCTACTACCACTGCACTATCACGACTTCCCTACTACCACTGTACTATCACGACTTCCAAACTACAACTGCACTATCACGACGTCCCTACTACCACTACACTATCAGGACTTCCCTACTACCACTGCACTCTCACGACTTCCCTACTGTCACTGCACTATCATGAATTCCCTACTATCACAGTGCTATCATGACTTCCCTACTACCACTGCACCATCACGACTTCCCAACTACCACTGTGCTATCACGACTTCCCTAGTATCACTGTACTATCACGACTTCTACTACCACTGCACTCACGACTTCCCTACTACCACTGTGCTATCATGACTTCCTTACTACCACTGCACTATCATGATTTCCCTACTATCACTGTGCTATCATGACTTCCCTACTATCACTGCACTATCACGACTTCCCTACTACCACTGTGCTATCACGACTTCCCTACTACCACTGTACTATCACGACTTCCCTACTACCACTGTACTATTATGACTTCCCTACTACCACTGCACTATCACAACTTCCCTACTACCACTGCACTATCAGGACTTCCCTACTACCACTGCACTCTCACGACTTCCCTACTACCACTGCACTATCATGAATTCCCTACTATCACAGTGATATCATGACTTCCCTACTACTACCACTGCACCATCACGACTTCCCAACTACCACTGCGCTATCACGACTTCCCTACTAGCACTGCACTATCACGACTTCCCTACTACCACCATACTATCATGACTTCTCTACTATCACGGGATTATCACGACTTCCCTACTACCACTGCACTATCACGACTTCCCTACTACCACCATAATATCATGACTTCCTTACTATCACAGGATTATCACGACTTCCCTACTACCACTGTACTATCACAACTTCCCTACTACCACTGCACTCTCATGACTTCCCTACTACTGCGCACTATCATGACTTCCCTACTACCACTGTGCTATCACGACTTCCCTATTACCACTGCACTATCACAACTTCCCTACTACTACTGCACTAGCATGAATTCCCTACTATCACAGTGCTATCATGACTTCCCTACTACTACCACTGCACCATCACGACTTCCCTACTACCACTGCACCACCACGACTTCCCTAGTATCACTGTGCTATCACGACTTCCCTAGTATCACTGTACTATCACGACTTCCCTACTAGCACTGCACTATCACGACTTCCCTACTACCACCATACTATCATGACTTCCCTACTATCACGGGATTATCAAGAGTTCCCTACTACCACTGTACTATCACGACTTCCCTACTACCACTGTACAATCACGACTTCCCTACTAACACTGCACTATCATGACTTCCCTACTACCACTGTACTATCACAACTTCCCTACTACCACTGTACTATCACGACTTCCCTACTACCACTGTACTATCACGACTTCCCTACTACCACTGTACTATCATGACTTCCCTACTACCACTGCACTATCACGACTTCCCTACTATCACTGCACTATCACGACTTCCCTACTACCACCATACTATCATGACTTCCCTACTACCACTGGATTATCACGACTTCCCTACTACCACTGCACTATCACGACTTCCCTACTACCACTGCACTATCACGACTTCCTACTCCTACTACACTGCATCTATCACGACTTCCCTACTACCACTGCACTATCACGACTTCCCTACTACCACAGTACTATCATGACTTCCCTACTACCACTGCACTATCACGACTTCCCTACTACCACTCCACTGCACTATCATGACTTCCCTACTACCACTGCACTATCACGACTTCCCTACTACCACTGCACTATCACGACTTCCCTACTACCACTGCACTATCACGACTTCCCTACTACCACTGCACTATCACGACTTCCCTACTACCACTGCACTATCACGACTTCCCTACTACCACTGCACTATCATGACTTCCCTACTACTGTGCACTATCACAACTTCCCTACTACCACTGCACTATCACGACGTCCCTACTACCACTACACTATCAGGACTTCCCTACTACCACTGCACTCTCACGACTTCCCTACTGTCACTGCACTATCATGAATTCCCTACTATCACAGTGCTATCATGACTTCCCTACTACTACCACTGCACCATCACGACTTCCCAACTACCACTGTGCTATCACGACTTCCCTAGTATCACTGTACTA
>JABXNX010000199.1:0-19950 GCA_014843695.1 Archivesica marissinica | reverse complement strand
GAGTTCAGCCTTCACACTCGTGTAAATCATTGTATATGTATAGGGACTTCAGCCTTCACACTCGTGTAAATCATTGTATATGTATAGGGACTTCAGCCTTCACACTCGTGTAAATCATTGTATATGTATAGGGACTTCAGCCTTCACACTCGTGTAAATCATTGTATATGTATAGGGACTTCAGCCTTCACACTCGTGTAAATCATTGTATATGCATATGGACTTCAGCCTTCACACTCGTGTAAATCATTGTATATGTATAGGGACTTCAGCCTTCACACTTGTGTAAATCATTGTATATGTATATGGACTTCAGCCTTCACACTCGTGTAAATCATTGTATATGTATAGGGACTTCAGCCTTCACACTCGTGTAAATCATTGTATATGTATATGAACTTCAGCCTTCACACTCGTGTAAATCATTGTATATGTATAGGGACTTCAGCCTTCACACTCGTGTAAATCATTGTATATGCATATGAACTTCAGCCTTCACACTCGTGTAAATCATTGTATATGTATATGAACTTCAGCCTTCACACTCGTGTAAATCATTGTATATGTATAGGGACTTCAGCCTTCACACTCGTGTAAATCATTGTATATGTATAGGGACTTCAGCCTTCACACTCGTGTAAATCATTGTATATGCATATGAACTTCAGCCTTCACACTCGTGTAAATCATTGTATATGTATAGGGACTTCAGCCTTCACACTCGTGTAAATCATTGTATATGTATAGGGACTTCAGCCTTCACACTCGTGTAAATCATTGTATATGTATAGGGACTTCAGCCTTCACACTCGTGTAAATCATTGTATATGCATATGGACTTCAGCCTTCACACTCGTGTAAATCATTGTATATGTATAGGGACTTCAGCCTTCACACTCGTGTAAATCATTGTATATGTATAGGGACTTCAGCCTTCACACTCGTGTAAATCATTGTATATGTATAGGGACTTCAGCCTTCACACTCGTGTAAATCATTGTATATGCATAGGGACTTCAGCCTTCACACTTGTGTAAATCATTGTATATGTATAGGGACTTCAGCCTTCACACTCGTGTAAATCATTGTATATGCATATGGACTTCAGCCTTCACACTCGTGTAAATCATTGTATATGTATAGGAACTTCAGCCTTCACACTTGTGTAAATCATTGTATATGCATATGGACTTCAGCCTTCACACTCGTGTAAATCATTGTATATGTATAGGGACTTCAGCCTTCACACTCGTGTAAATCATTGTATATGTATAGGGACTTCAGCCTTCACACTCGTGTAAATCATTGTATATGAACTTCAGCCTTCACACTCGTGTAAATCATTGTATATGTATAGGGACTTCAGCCTTCACACTCGTGTAAATCATTGTATATGTATAGGGACTTCAGCCTTCACACTCGTGTAAATCATTGTATATGCATATGGACTTCAGCCTTCACACTCGTGTAAATCATTGTATATGTATAGGGACTTCAGCCTTCACACTCGTGTAAATCATTGTATATGTATAGGGACTTCAGCCTTCACACTCGTGTAAATCATTGTATATGTATAGGGACTTCAGCCTTCACACTCGTGTAAATCATTGTATATGTATAGGGACTTCAGCCTTCACACTCGTGTAAATCATTGTATATGCATATGGACTTCAGCCTTCACACTCGTGTAAATCATTGTATATGTATATGGACTTCAGCCTTCACACTCGTGTAAATCATTGTATATGTATAGGGACTTCAGCCTTCACACTCGTGTAAATCATTGTATATGTATAGGGACTTCAGCCTTCACACTCGTGTAAATCATTGTATATGTATAGGGACTTCAGCCTTCACACTCGTGTAAATCATGTATATGTATAGGGACTTCAGCCTTCACACTCGTGTAATCATTGTATATGTATAGGGACTTCAGCCTTCACACTCGTGTAAATCATTGTATATGCATATGGACTTCAGCCTTCACACTCGTGTAAATCATTGTATATGCATATGAACTTCAGCCTTCACACTCGTGTAAATCATTGTATATCGACTTCAGCCTTCACACTCGTGTAAATCATTGTATATGTATAGGGACTTCAGCCTTCACACTCGTGTAAATCATTGTATATGCATATGAACTTCAGCCTTCACACTTGTGTAAATCATTGTATATGGACTTCAGCCTTCACACTCATGTAAATCATTGTATATGCATATGGACTTCAGCCTTCACACTCGTGTAAATCATTGTATATGCATATGAACTTCAGCCTTCACACTTGTGTAAATCATTGTATATCGACTTCAGCCTTCACACTCGTGTAAATCATTGTATATGTATATGAACTTCAGCCTTCACACTTGTGTAAATAATTGTATATGTATAGGGACTTCAGCCTTCACACTCGTGTAAATCATTGTATATGTATAGGGACTTCAGCCTTCACACTCGTGTAAATCATTGTATATGTATAGGGACTTCAGCCTTCACACTCGTGTAAATCATTGTATATGTATAGGGACTTCAGCCTTCACACTCGTGTAAATCATTGTATATGCATAGGGACTTCAGCCTTCACACTCGTGTAAATCATTGTATATGTATAGGGACTTCAGCCTTCACACTCGTGTAAATCATTGTATATGTATAGGGACTTCAGCCTTCACACTCGTGTAAATCATTGTATATGTATAGGGACTTCAGCCTTCACACTCGTGTAAATCATTGTATATGTATATGGGTTATCGGTTTGTTATAAATGTATACACGCCTTTTGTCTAATAGGGTGATATTTTTGCTAGAAGTTGGTTCAATACTAGGATGAAGTGTTTTTTAGTAGCTTTTTCTAAACTTACATGCTTATACCGAACTTTATCTCTACCGCACTCTCGGCATAGTTGTATCTCGCTCCGAACCCCCTTACTATAAGTCCTGCAGCACACTGGAATCCGACTACCTTTCCTGATCTTTTGTCGGTGAAACTTACAATACTCCCAACAACAACTCCTTCCGCACAGTTCTGTTCCGCCTACTTTGTTCTGTTCCGCCTACTTTGTTCTGTTCCGCCTACTTTGTTCTGTTCCGCCTACTTTGTTCTGTTCCGCCTACTTTGTTCTGTTCCGCCTACTTTGTTCTGTTCCGCCTACTTTGTTCTGTTCCGCCTACTTTGTTCTGTTCCGCCTACTTTGTTCTGTTCCGCCTACTTTGATCCAAGCCCAAGTATTATAAGCCTTCATATTGTATTACATATACTTCGGGTATACATATTAGGATCGGTATCTCTAAAAGGAATTTTTTTTTTTAGTTAGTATTAAAGAACTTTATATAAATATTTGTACACGATCAACTCTCAGCTCAGCTCTCAGTGCGGATACTTATATAACAACGGACACGATTCTGTGCCAGGTTTTTTTGTAACATTAAAAATGTTACACGCCAACTAAGGAAATAAGGCTTAGAATCATGATCCTCTGGTCCTACTGATGGTTGCGTAGGGTCGATTCTGCACCAGAACCCCCATTGTGTATACTACTATATGGACTTCATCATTCACACTCGTGTAAATCATAGAATAAATATAACAGACCAATGTATTTTTAAAGAAAAGAAATGAATGCTGATATATTATCAACAAAAATTGTGTTACAACTTTCTACTGTTAATGCTCCAGAAAAGGAATATACTATGATATGTATATTTTGCACTGATATACACAACTTCCATTCTAATACACAATAAATTATGTTGTACCAATTCTACCCTAAACATTCTAATACACAATATTTTGTAGCGATTCTACCCTGAATATTCTAGTACACAATATTTTGTACCAATTCTACTCTGAATATTCTAATACACAATATTTTGTACCGATTCTACCCTGAATGCATCTATTCTAATACACAATATTTTGTACCGATTCTACCCTGAATGCATCTATTCTAATACACAATATTTTGTACCGATTCTACCCTGAATGCATCTATTCTAATACACAATATTTTGTACCGATTCTACCCTGATTCTACCATTCTACAATTCAGTAGTTTCACCGACATTACCAAAATGTTTCCAGCTTACTATAAGGCTTGACAACATGTTTGATATGTCGTTGATAAAAATATATCTACTTGCTTTAATATTTATTTATTCACCACTTTGTGGTTTTTATGGTTATCTATATTGCATATAAGCACTTAGAAGTAGCTAAAATATATCTATATTATTACGATTGAATGCTTTTACAGATAAGGTGGTAAACATTTGTAACAGTCAGAATTTCTATCAAATTCTTTTGTTAAATAGTCATTATTATATTTCATTCCTATAATTTCAATCAGTTACATTCTTTGTATAATGGTGAGTTTTGCATTATATTTTATAAAAAGAAGATCACCAATGCATTTTCTTAAGCAGATATCTGATATTATTATCTATAACATGTCTTAGAAGAGTTGTCATAGTTGACATTATTTAAAATTTTCCTTAATATATTAAATGCCTTAATCTTAACCAGTTAGTGATAAGTTTATTATACTGGCAGGAAATTGCTCGAAGCCACATATGCTATATTTTATAAGTTATTTTGACATTTTAAACAGACAAATTATGAATTTTTTTTATATGATTGGTCAATGTGTAATATAATATTATTGGCTAGTATTTTGAACCATTTTGATCGGATAACGCCGCAGAATAAAAAGATCTCTGAGATTGCTAGAAGGAGACAGATCTGTAGTCCAGTGGTAACACGCTGAACTGGTAATCCAGGGATCTGTAGTCCAGTGGTAACACGCTGAACTGGTAATCCAGGGATCGCAGGTTCGGTCTGACCCTAATAACATTTTAACAGTCTTTCGGGCGGGACGTTAAGCCGAGGTCTTGTGTCGGTGCTTTACACTGTGCACGTAAAAGAACCAGAGGAGACTCTGGAATGAGTCTCTGTCTGTATCATTGCACTATCCTCCAAAAATCTAAAATGACTAATCTCTTCAGGAGGCATCGCTCATATGGGCAACCGGTAGCGATGATAAATAAACGTAAAACACACACTAGAAGGAGTGACGTTTGCACTCCTGAAGTAGACACTTACATTTTTCGTAGCATAAAGCAATTACTGTTAATACAATGTATCATTTAGTAGCATAAAGCAGCTACTGTTAATACAATGTATCATTTAGTGGCATAAAGCAGCTACTGTTAATACAATGTATCATTTAGTGGCATAAAGCAGCTACTGTTAATACAATGTATCATTTAGTGGCATAAAGCAGCTACTGTTAATACAATGTATCATTTAGTAGCATAAAGCAGCTACTGTTAATACAATGTATCATTTAGTAGCATAAAGCAGCTACTGTTAATACAATGTATCATTTAGTGGCATAAAGCAGCTACTGTTAATACAATGTATCATTTAGTGGCATAAAGCAGCTACTGTTAATACAATGTATCATTTAGTGGCATAAAGCAGCTACTGTTAATACAATGTATCATTTAGTGGCATAATGCTAGCCACATTAGTGTCTTAATCTTCTACAGGACTTTATGTTAATTTGTAACCATCAACTATATATGGACAACATTAAAACAACCTACATAATTAACTTGAACTTCAATCTGTGTTAATTGATTATCGTTAATCGTTATTGCTGGACAATTGTATGTATATTAAATTAGGAATTGGTTTGATTGTGACCATACAACCTAAGTCCACAGACCGTGGACTGACACCTTCGTATGCCACCACCTCGTGTAGGCTACTCTGCTCTACCACACTAATTCCCCATTTAGAGTTAGCCTGCACACGAGTTCAAACCCCGGGAACTCGAGTCGGTGACACATTCACATTATGTCAATATTAATTGAAGAAAATCTTTTATTGACTGCTTGTACTATATTTACTAAAGAAGTGTTACCCGCACCATGATAGTGAGCAAAATGGGGAGGAAGTTTGTCAGTGTTTAGTCCCCAGTTCAATGAATCTATGAAATCAATTAATAAAGATTTGACTAATCTTGAGTTACTTTACCAATACTGGAGATATTCTGGGGGTGTTTCTGGAATGTTGTTGAGGTTGAGAGAGTGTGTTTCTTTAGCAATAGCAACCAACATAGATCCTGATCAGACGCAGTGGTATACATTGGCTGATCCGGTTCTATGTTTGCACATTCCTTCCAATTTATTCAGCATTTTAAAGCAGCATTACATCGTATGAAATAAAAGATATTTGAAAAATTCAATGTTTACGTATGGGTAGCAATGCTGCTACACATTCTAACATTATACTTTGTATGCTTATGTTCATTTGGTAAACAGTGTTTTTTTGCAATAAAACAAACTCGAAACCGAAAGTAGGACTTCCCGAGTCGATCAGTCACGCACTTGTTTACAACCGGAACGCATCGTCCGCACTTGTTTACATTCGGAATGCATCGTCCCCATTTGTCCCACGTTGTCTTTTTAAATTAAATTACTTGATATGTTGATTCTGTTAGCTAAGTCTTTTAGGAACATTTCTACATCCCCGCGAGGCGTTCGACATTAGAGGAAGATAGATAGATAGTCTTTCATGTTCAAAATATATACGTTGTTTTCTACATCCTCTGTTGTTTCACGCATTCGCGCTGTGCGAGTTTATATTTCGTGTGTTGATAAACAAATTCGCGTATACGACGGTTTAAATTTATTGGAATTTTATCATTTCTGAGCGACTATTTCGATTTTTGTAAACACACACACACATTAGTATTTATATTTTACCCAAAATATCCTTTATTACGATGTAATGCTGCTTTAAGGGTTAAGTTATTTAAAGTCAATAAAGTCTGTAAGTTATTGTCATAATTAAACCTAATTATTTCCATTATATTTCAATCAGAAATGATTTCCAATAATTTTGCTTGTTCTGTAGTCCATTTGATGCACCTTTATTCTGATTTCGTAACAAACTTGAGAATTATGCATTTTCTCATAATTCAGCTTTTTACCAGAAATGTACTCATCGTCACCCCCTGCTTAATCGGGCGACACCTCCCAAAGTATATTAATAGAATTGTGAATTACAGTCAAACTTATATTATGAGACCACCCAATGGAGTTTCAAAGAGTGGTCTCTGTTGTTTTTTATGTTTATTTATCGTCGCTACCGGTTACCCATATCAGCGATGCCACCAGAAGAAATTAGTCATTTTAGATTTGTTGAAGAATAATGCAATGCTACAGACAGAGACCCATTCCAAAGTCTCCTCTGGTTCTTTTACGTGCACGGTGTAAAGCACCGACACAAGACTTCGGTTTAACGTCCCATCTGAAAGACTGTTAATTTTATAAGGGTCAGACGGGATCGAACCTGCGATCCCTGGATTACCAGTCCAACGTGCTAACCACATGAATACAGATCCATCTGTAGTGGTCTCTAAGCATGGATTTTGTCTTTAATACATCCAATTAGTTACTTAACAACAAAATAGAACCTGGAAATGTTGTCTGTGGAGCAGGTTTATTTTTTATTTTATATTTTTAGGTTTGGCTGCATTGTCCATGATTGGATGATAATTGGTGTTAATTAGTGGTCAACCAACCAATGATCTCTATATTAGATATAATACCTCAGAGATGTGTTAATGACAGATGATTGATTTATAACACCTCCTGAATCATCTTCTAATGATGAGACAAATGCTATCAAGCTCAAATTGATAGCCTGTTCATTCCTATTAGATGTACATCTTGTATATACAATACGGGAGTCAATTTATTTATAGAGACTTCAAATTTATAACTAATAAGTAACCATTTTCAACCTTATTACATTTCGAAGAGTTAATACATTTATAGTTTAGAATTTTTGTTTGTTACAATTAAGCACATCAAATATTTCATATCTTTACACAGATAATTACTGCCATTCACACTAGATAGTTATTATGCAACATCTATATTACTCAGCTGTGCAATATGATTACAGGAGATTAGTGTCAGAGTTGTATAAACATTAATGATTTGTTTTGTTGCATATGTGGGTACATAATAAAAGTGTCGACCAAGCTTCTGCCACAAAGATATACGCCACGGGCATTATGGGTCCATGAAGATTCAAAATTCACCCATTGGCTGCCCAATCTGGATAGGTGGGTGTTTCAAAATTCACCGATTGGCTGCCCAATCTGGGTAGGTGTGTATTTGAATCCAGCACTAGCCAATATATACCCCGAGATTCTGGATGCATTACGCTAATCCAGAATCTGAAACAGGTTAAATAAATAAGAATAAAACTTTTCGTAAAATTTAAATTGTGAATTAGATCTTTTAATTATAGCCCCGTTACCTCACGCCAAGCAAGTTCCCCAAACAAACTACATACACTACACTACCACAGAAACCGTAGAGGGTCGGCACAAATACACCAATATATTTCACCTGTTTTTTTGCTAGGATATTTTCCAGACAAATTTTTACTTACAAAGAAAATGCTCGGTGTTTATTTGTCATGTTCCATTTTGGTCATAGTGTGCTCACTATCATGGTGCGGGTAACACTTTCATAGTGGTTACTTTTCTGAAAGCAGCATACATGTGAACTCCCCGATTTTGGCACGAGCCTCCAGATTTCAACCACAACTCCTGTGTCCCACCATCGGGAGAACCAATATACCGATTTCCGAAGACAAAAATGAAGGAAAAAATGAAAACACAAAACCCCAAAAAATACCAATTTCTTAAGATCCCGTAAATAGTAAACAAGCCCATTCTCAAGTTCTTGACAAGAACGAAACCAATTTGAAGAAGGGAAATTAATTTCTCGCCATTACAGTATTTAACATTGATCGTAGTGAATGATAAGTCCGCCTACGTGGTCGAGTGGTTAAGGTCGCTGACTTGTATACCACTGTAACCTATCATCACTGATGGTCACGGGTTCGAGCCCCGCTCAGACCGTGTCTCATTTATATGAAAAAGTTGGCAGTTTCTTACGGAGGTTGGTGCACCCAAGTACTGGTTAACCGCTGGAGCCTGCCCAGGAAAGGTGTTGTTAGGTAAACTGCCCGCCGGCGATATAGCCCAAAATGGTGCTGATGCAGGCGTAAAACCCGAAATATAACATAACATAACATAAGTGAATGATAAGTTCTTTACTAATACTGGGGTAACATTAACAATTCATACTCCCACAGAAAAAACACCACTTTGCATTTAAAAAAGGTTCACATGTATGAAGCAGTCATGGTGATTGTTTGACTTTAGTCACTGTTGCACTGCAATGTTCACGTAGTGTAGTATTATGTAATGTTATGATGTAATTTACTCAATGTAGTATGATGTAATGTTTACTCGATGTTGTATGATGTAATGTTATGATGTAATGTTTACTCAGTGTAGTATGATGTAATGTTCACTCAGTGTAGTATGATGTAATTTACTCAGTGTAGTATGATGTAATTTACTTGGTGTAGTATGATGTAATTTACTTGGTGTAGTATGATGTAATTTACTTGGTGTAGTATGATGTAATTTACTCAGTGTAGTATGATGTAATGTTATGATGTAATGTTCACTCAGTGTAGTATGATGTAATGTTATGATGTAATGTTTACTCAGTGTAGTATGATGTAATGTTTACTCAGTGTAGTATGATGTAATGTTCACTCAGTGCAGTATGATGTAATGTTATGATGTAATGTTTACTCAGTGTAGTATGATGTAATGTTATGATGTAATGTTCACTCAGTGCAGTATGATGTAATGTTATGATGTAATGTTCACTCAGTGTAGTATGATGTAATGTTATGATGTAATGTTAACTCAGTGCAGTATGATGTAATGTTATGATGTAATGTTTACTCAGTGTAGTATGATGTAATGTTATGATGTAATGTTCACTCAGTGTAGTATGATGTAATGTTATGATGTAATGTTTACTCAGTGTAGTATGATGTAATGTTCACTCAGTGTAGTATGATGTAATTTACTCGGTGTAGTATGATGTAATTTACTCAGTGTAGTATGATGTAATGTTATGATGTAATGTTTACTCAGTGTAGTATGATGTAATGTTATGATGTAATGTTTACTCAGTGTAGTATGATGTAATGTTATGATGTAATGTTTACTCAGTGCAGTATGATGTAATGTTATGATGTAATGTTCACTCAGTGCAGTATGATGTAATGTTATGATGTAATGTTAACTCAGTGCAGTATGATGTAATTTACTCAGTGTAGTATGATGTAATTTACCCTGGATGAACAACAGTCTGCAATTTTTCCAGATCCAGGAAAATTATATATGGAATATGTTCCCAATAGCAATAGTGCAGTGTGAACATTCAATGCAGTGTAGGTTGGTTTTATATGTGTAGCTAGTATGGCATCATTTATTAGTATCTTCAGGTCTGGCGAGGGGATAACATTCTTTGATGTCTGACAAACTATTGGAAGCATGCTGAAGCATTAGTGGTGTTATAGGACTAAGTATATTTTTACTGCTTCAACTCTTCACCTCTGATGAATCTTCACAATGTTTTCTAGTAATAAACAAAATGGAAGCACTTTCATTGCAGATGTCTTGTAATTACTTCTTTATGGGTATCAACAAAGTTGTTAGAAGTAGATTTTAATAAAATTATTAATCATCTCTTAATTAATTACCTGTACTGCACAGAACAAAGATGGTGGTCGCACTTGCAGAGTAATAATATATATGTTTGTCTAGCCCGCCCACTTCAGCGAAAAGCTAGACATTGCAGTCACCTTTCTGGTGGCATACAATATTGCATATGATTAAATAACTCAAATATAATGCTTTGATAAGTAGCATACTAGTTCTAGGGGTTGTTCCCTGACCCCTTTTCCTTCAGCTTCTGCAGTATGCCCTTTGGCCTCAGCCTTCCACCTAGATTCCTAAATGATAAATGGTTTGCACTACAACATGTAGTACTTTCTTTCTGCTTGTCTTAACCTTTATTAATTGTGTTAATTTGTTCACATTCTATGCAATATTCACTGATGCAAGTAAAAAACGAGACTGAAACAGCTTCGGGAATGCAAATCTTTATCATTTGATTATCATTTCATAATTATGTAAATGTAGTCAACCTACAGAACAAATTAACTGCATATCTTCATGTTTCACTGGTTATTGATGTCACATGTTATGAATATTACATAAGACAAAAAGGGAATCTCATGAATTTTAAGGCTTATGTAAATGATATAATTACATGTTTTGTCTAAACCAGATGGTGTAATACTGACAGCAAACAAAGCAGCTTGGTTTAAGTTGCGTTTGTATTGTATTAATATTGATTGCGTTTTTGGTCTCAGAAGTGAGTGGAACAGTGTGTTTCTTGTTATACAATTAGTCCCTGATTGGTGCTACATTCTGCTCACTATTTCAGAGAGACATTTCATAATGCCATACGGAAAACAATGACTTTTTTAAAGACAACAACAACAATAAAAAAACATAGTCATATGCTTATAGCAAATACACAATATATATGAGTAGAGGGCTAAACCAGAACTTCAAAAGAGTAAGGAATTTAAGGTATATGAGGGAGATGTTTAATATATATGATGGAGAAGCATAAGGTATATGAGGGAGAAGCATACGGTATGTCAGGGAGAAGTTTAAGGTATATGAGGGAGAAGCTAAGGTATGTGAGGGAGAAGCATAAGGTATGTCAGGGAGAAGTTTAAGGTATATGAGGGAGAAGCATAAGGTATGTAAGGGAGAAGTTTAAGGTATATGAGGGAGTTGTTTAAGGTATATGAGGGAGAAGTTTAAAGTATATGAGGAGAAGTTTAAGGTATATGAGGGAGAAGTTTAATGTATATGATGGAGAAACATAATGTATGTGAGGGAGAAGTTTAAGGTATATGAGGGAGAAGCATAAGGTATGTGAGGGAGAAGCATAAGGTATGTCAGGGAGAAGTTTAAGGTATATGAGGGAGAAGCATAAGGTATGTAAGGGAGAAGTTTAAGGTATATGAGGGAGAAGCATAAGGTATGTGAGGGAGAAGCATAAGGTATGTCAGGGAGAAGTTTAAGGTATATGAGGGAGAAGCATAAGGTCTGTGAGGGAGAAGCATAAGGTATGTCAGGGAGAAGTTTAAGGTATATGAGGGAGAAGCATAAAGTATGTAAAGGAGAAGTTTAAGGTATATGAGGGAGAAGCATAAGGTATGTAAGGGAGAAGTTTAAGGTATATGAGGGAGTTGTTTAAGGTATATGAGGGAGAAGTTTAAGGTATATGAGGGAGAAGTTTAAGGTATATGATGGAGTAGCATAATGTATATGAGGGTGAAGTTTAAGGTATATGAGGGAGATGCTTAAGGTATATGAGGGAGAAACATAAGGTATATGAGGGAGAAGCAAAAGGTATATGAGGGAGAAGTTTAAGGTATATGAGGGAGAAGCATAAGGTATATGAGGGAGAAACATAAGGTATATGAGGGAGAAGCAAAAGGTATATGAGGGAGAAGTTTAAGGTATATGAGGGAGAAGCATAAGGTATGTGAGGGAGAAGCTTAAGGTATATGAGGAAGATGTTTAAGGTATATGAGGGAGAAGTCTAAGGTATATGAGGGAGAAGTTTAAAGTATATGAGGGAGAAACATAATGTATATGAGGGAGAAGTTTAAGGTATATGAGGGAGAAACATAAGGTATATGATGGAGAAACATAATGTATATGAGGGAGAAGCTTAAGGTATATGAGGGAGAAGCATAAGGTATATGAGGGAGCAGTTTAAGGTATATGAGGGAGAAGTTTAAGGTATATGAGGGAGAAGTTTAAGGTATATGAGGGAGAAGCATAAGGTATATGAGGGAGAAGTTTAAGGTATATGAGGGAGAAGTTTAAGGTATATGATGGAGAAGCATAAGGTATATGAGGGAGAAGCTTAAGGTATATGAGGGAGAAGTTTAAGGTATATGATGGAGAAGCATAAGGTATATGAGGGAGAAGTTTAAGGTATATGAGGGAGAAGCATAAGGTATATGAGGGAGACGCATAATGTATATGAGGGAGAAATTTAAGGTATATGAGGGAGAAGTTTAAGGTATATGATGGAGAAGCATACGGTATATGAGGGAGAAGTTTAAGGTATATGAGGGAGAAGTTTAAGGTATATGATGGAGAAGCATAAGGTATATGAGGGAGAAGTTTAAGGTATATGAGGGAGAAGCATAAGGTATATGAGGGAGACGCATAATGTATATGAGGGAGAAGTTTAAGGTATATGAGGGAGAAGCATAAGGTATATGAGGGAGACGCATAATGTATATGAGGGAGAAGTTTAAGGTATATGATGGAGAAGCATAAGGTATATGAGGGAGAAGTTTAAGGTATATGAGGGAGAAGCATAATGTATATGAGGGAGAAGTTTAAGGTATATGATGGAGATGCATAAGGTATATGAGGGAGAAGTTTAAGGTATATGATGGAGAAGCATAAGGTATATGAGGGAGAAGTTTAAGGTATATGAGGGAGAAGCATATGGTATATGAGGGAGATGCATAATGTATATGAGGGAGAAGAGTCAGGTATATGAGGGAGATGTTTAAGGTATATGAGGAGGAAACATAATGTATATGAGGGACAAGTTTAAAGTATATGAGGAAGATGTTTAATGTATATGAGGGAGAAGCATAAGGTATATGAGGGAGAAGCATAAGGTATATGAGGGAGAAGCATAAGTATATGAGGGAGATGTTTAAGGTATTTGAGGAACTTCCCTACTACCACTGCACTATTACGACCTCCCTACTACCACTGCGCTATCATGAATTCCCTACTATCACTGCTATCACGACTTCCCTACTACCACCATACTATCATGACGTCCCTACTACCACCATACTATCATGACTTCCCTACTATCACAGGATTATCACGAGTTCCCTACTACCACGGTACTATCACAACTTCCCTACTACCACTGTGCTATCACAACTTCCCTTCTACCACTGTACTATCACAACTTCCCTACTACCACTGCACTATCACGACTTCCCTACTACCACTGTGCTATCACGACTTCCCTACTACCACTGCGCTATCATGAATTCCCTACTACCACTGTGCTATCACGACTTACCTACTATCACTGCACTATCACGACTTCCCTACTACCACTGTGCTATCACGACTTCCCTACTACCACTGCACTATCACGACTTCCCTACTACCACTGCACTATCACAACTTCCCTACTACCACTGCACTATCACGACTTCCCTACTACCACTGCACTATCATGAATTCCCTACTATCACAGTGCTATCATGACTTCCCTACTATCACTGCACTATCACAACTTCCCTACTATCACTGCACTATCACGACTTCCCTACTACGACTACACTCTCACGACATCCCTACTACCACTGCACTCTCACGACTTCCCTACTACCACTGCACTATCACGACTTCCCTACTACCACTGTGCTATCATGACTTCCTTACTACCACTGCACTATCATGAATTCCCTACTATCACAGTGATATCATGACTTCCCTACTACCACTGTGCTATCACGACTTCCCTACTACCACTGTACTATCACGACTTCCCTACTACCATTGTACTATCACGACTTCCCTACTACCACTGCACTATCACAACTTCCCTACTACCACTGCACTATCAGGACTTCCCTACTACCACTGCACTCTCACGACTTCCCTACTACCACTGCACTATCATGAATTCCCTACTATCACAGTGCTATCATGACCTCCCTACTACTACCACTGCACCATCACGACTTCCCAACAACCACTGCGCTATCACGACTTCCCTACTACCACCATACTATCATGACTTCCCTACTATCACGGGATTATCACGACTTCCCTACTACCACTGCACTATCACAACTTCCCTACTACCACTGCACTCTCATGACTTCCCTACTACTGTGCACTATCACGACTTCCCTACTACCACTGTGCTATCACGACTTCCCTATTACCACTGCACTATCACAACTTCCCTACTACTACTGCACTAGCATGAATTCCCTACTATCACAGTGCTATCATGACTACTACTACTACTACGACCACTGCACCATCACAACTTCCCTACTACCACTGCACCACCACGACTTCCCTAGTATCACTGTGCTATCACGACTTCCCTAGTATCACTGTGCTATCACGACTTCCCTACTAGCACTGCACTATCACGACTTCCCTACTACCACCATACTATCATGACTTCCCTACTATCACGGGATTATCACGAGTTCCCTACTACCACTGTACTATCACGACTTCCCTACTACCACTGTACAATCACGACTTCCCTACTAACACTGCACTATCACGACCTCCCTACTACCACCATACTATCATGACTTCCCTACTACCACTGCGCTATCATGAATTCCCTACTACCACTGTACTATCACGACTTCCCTACTACCACTGTACTATCACGACTTCCCTACTACCACTGCACTCTCACGACTTCCCTACTACCACTGTACTATCACGACTTCCCTACCACCACTGTGCTATCATGACTTCCTTACTACCACTGCACTATCATGAATTCCCTACTATCACAGTGCTATCATGACTTCCCTACTATCACTGCACTATCACGACTTCCCTACTACCACTGTGCTATCACGACTTCCCTACTACCACTGCACTATCACGACTTCCCTACTACCACTGCACTATCACAACTTCCATACTACCACTGCACTATTACGACTTCCCTACTACCACTGCACTATCAGGACTTCCCTACTACCACTGCACTCTCACGACTTCCCTACTACCACTGCACTATCATGAATTCCCTACTACCACTGCACTATTACGACTTCCCTACTACCACTGCACTATTACGACTTCCCTACTACCACTGCACTATCATGACTTCCCTACTACCACTGCACTCTCACGACTTCCCTACTACTACTGCACTATCATGAATTCCCTACTATCACAGTGCTATCATGACTTCCCTACTACTACCACTGCACCATCACGACTTCCCTAGTATCACTGTGCTATCACGACTTCCCTAGTATCACTGTGCTATCACGACTTCCCTACTAGCACTGCACTATCATGACTTCCCTACTACCACCATACTATCATGACTTCCCTACTATCACGGGATTATCACGAGTTCCCTACTACCACTGTACTATCACGACTTCCCTACTACCACTGTACAATCACGACTTCCCTACTAACACTGCACTATCACGACTTCCCTACTACCACCATACTATCATGACTTCCCTACTACCACTGCGCTATCATGAATTCCCTACTACCACTGCACTATCACGACTTCCCTACTACCACTGTACTATCACGACTTCCCTACTACCACTGTACTATCACGACTTCCCTACTACCACTGCACTCTCATGACTTCCCTACTACCACTGCACTCTCACGACTTCCCTACTACCACTGTACTATCACGACTTCCCTACTACCACTGTGCTATCATGACTTCCTTACTACCACTGCACTATCATGAATTCCCTACTATCACAGTGCTATCATGACTTCCCTACTACCACTGCACTATCACAACTTCCATACTACCACTGCACTATTACGACTTCCCTACTACCACTGCACTATCAGGACTTCCCTACTACCACTGCACTCTCACGACTTCCCTACTACCACTGCACTATCATGAATTCCCTATTACGACTTCCCTACTACCACTGCACTATTACGACTTCCCTACTACCACTGCACTATCAGGACTTCCCTACTACCACTGCACTATTATGACTTCCCTACTACCACTGCACTATCACGACTTCCCTACTACCACTGCACTCTCACGACTTCCCTACTACTACTGCACTATCATGAATTCCCTACTATCACAGTACTATCATGACTTCCCTACTACTACCACTGCACCATCACGACTTCCCAACTACCACTGCACTATCACGACTTCCCTAGTATCACTGTGCTATCACGACTTCCCTACTAGCACTGCACTATCACGACTTCCCTACTACCACCATACTATCATGACTTCCCTACTATCACGGGATTATCACGAGTTCCCTACTACCACTGCACTATAACGACTTCCCTACTACCACCATACTATCATGACTTCCCTACTATCACAGGATTATCACGACTTCCCTACTACCACTGTACTATCACAACTTCCCTACTACCACTGCACTCTCACGACTTCCCTACTACTGTGCACTATCACGACTTCCCTACTACCACTGTGCTATCACGACTTCCCTATTACCACTGCACTATCACAACTTCCCTACTACTACTGCACTATCATGAATTCCCTACTATCACAGTACTATCATGACTTCCCTACTACTACCACTGCACCATCACGACTTCCCTACTACCACTGCACCACCACGACTTCCCTAGTATCACTGTGCTATCACGACTTCCCTAGTATCACTGTGCTATCATGACTTCCCTACTAGCACTGCACTATCATGACTTCCCTACTACCACCATACTATCATGACTTCCCTACTATCACAGGATTATCACGAGTTCCCTACTACCACTGTACTATCACGACTTCCCTACTACCACTGTACAATCACGACTTCCCTACTAATACTGCACTAACATGACTTCCCTACTACCACTGTACTATCACAACTTCCCTACTACCACTGTACTATCACGACTTCCCTACTACCACTGTACTATCACGACTTCCCTACTACCACTGCACTATCACGACTTCCCTACTATCACTGCACTATCACGACTTCCCTACAACCACCATACTATCATGACTTCCCTACTACCATTGCACTATCATGACTTCCCTACTACCACTGCATTATCACGACTTCCCTACTACCACTGCACTATCATGACTTCCCTACTACCACTGCACTCTCATGACTTCCCTACTACCACTGCACTATCATGAATTCCCTACTATCACAGTGCTATCATGACTTCCCTACTACAACTGCACTATCACGACTTCCCTACTACCACTGCACTATCATGACTTCCCTACTACCACTGCACTCTCACGACTTCCCTACTACCACTGCACTATCACAACTTCCCTACTACCACTGCACTAGCACGACTTCCCTACTACCACTGCACTATCACGACTTCCCTACTACCACTGCACTATCACGACTTCCCTACTACCACTGCACTATCATGACTTCCCTACTACTGTGCACTATCACAACTTCCCTACTACCACTGCACTATCACGACGTCCCTACTACCACTGTACTATCACGACTTCCCTACTACCACTGTACAATCACGACTTCCCTACTAACACTGCACTATCACGACTTCCCTACTACCACCATACTATCATGACTTCCCTACTACCACTGCGCTATCATGAATTCCCTACTACCACTGCACTATCACGACTTCCCTACTACCACTGTACTATCACGACTTCCCTACTACAACTGTACTATCACGACTTCCCTACTACCACTGCACTATCATGACTTCCCTACTACCACTGCACTCTCACGACTTCCCTACTACCACTGCACTATCACAACTTCCCTACTACCACTGCACTAGCACGACTTCCCTACTACCACTGCACTATCACGACTTCCCTACTACCACTGCACTATCACGACTTCCCTACTACCACTGCACTATCATGACTTCCCTACTACTGTGCACTATCACAACTTCCCTACTACCACTGCACTATCACGACGTCCCTACTACCACTGTACTATCACGACTTCCCTACTACCACTGTACAATCACGACTTCCCTACTAACACTGCACTATTACGACTTCCCTACTACCACCATACTATCATGACTTCCCTACTACCACTGCGCTATCATGAATTCCCTACTACCACTGCACTATCACGACTTCCCTACTACCACTGTACTATCACGACTTCCCTACTACCACTGTACTATCACGACTTCCCTACTACCACTGCACTCTCATGACTTCCCTACTACCACTGCACTATCACGACTTCCCTACTACCACTGTACTATCACGACTTCCCTACTACCACTGTGCTATCATGACTTCCTTACTACCACTGCACTATCATGAATTCCCTACTATCACAGTGCTATCATGACTTCCCTACTATCACTGCACTATCACGACTTCCCTACTACCACTGTGCTATCACGACTTCCCTACTAACACTGCACTATCACGACCTCCCTACTACCACCATACTATCATGACTTCCCTACTACCACTGCGCTATCATGAATTCCCTACTACCACTGCACTATCACGACTTCCCTACTACCACTGTACTATCACGACTTCCCTACTACCACTGTACTATCACGACTTCCCTACTACCACTGCACTCTCACGACTTCCCTACTACCACTGTACTATCACGACTTCCCTACTACCACTGTGCTATCATGACTTCCTTACTACCACTGCACTATCACGAATTCCCTACTACCACTGTACTATCACGACTTCCCTACCACCACTGTGCTATCATGACTTCCTACTACCACTGCACTACATGAATTCCTACTACCACTGTGCTATCACGACTTCCCTACTATCACTGCACTATCACGACTTCCCTACTACCACTGTACTATCACGACTTCCCTACTACCACTGCACTATCACGACTTCCCTACTACCACTGCACTATCACGACTTCCATACTACCACTGCACTATCATGACTTCCCTACTATCACTGGATTATCATGACTTCCCTACTACCACTGCACTCTCACGACTTCCCTACTACCACTGCACTATCACGACTTCCCTACTACCACTGCACTATCACGACTTCCCTACTACCACTGCACTATCACGACTTCCCTACTACCACTGCACTATCATGACTTCCCTACTACCACTGCACTCTCACGACTTCCCTACTACTACTGCACTATCATGAATTCCCTACTATCACAGTGCTATCAT
>JABXNX010002026.1:0-10547 GCA_014843695.1 Archivesica marissinica | reverse complement strand
TCTATTCCCTCCTCGCTAGATATATGCAATAAGCTTGATACTTCTATTCCCTCCTCGCTAGATCTATGCAATAAGCTTGATGCTTCTATTCCCTCCTCGCTAGATCTATGCAATAAGCCTGACACTTCTATTCCCTCCTCGCTAGACCTATGCAATAAGCCTGATACTTCTATTCCCTCCTCGCTAGACCTATGCAATAAGCCTGATACTTCTATTCCCTCCCCGCTAGACCTATGCAATAAGCTTGATGCTTCTATTCCCTCCTCGCTAGATCTATACAATAAGCGTGATGCATCTATTCCCTCCTAGTTAGACCTATGCAATAAGCTTGATACTTCTATTCTCTCCTCGCTAGACCTATGCAATAGGCTTGATACTTCTATTCCCTCCTAGCTAGACCTATGCAATAAGCTTGATACTTCTATTCCCTCCTCGCTAGACCTATGCAATAAGCTTGATACTTCTATTCCCTCCTCGCTAGACCTATGCAATAAGCTTGATACTTCTATTCCCTCCTCGCTAGACCTATGCAATAAGCTTGATACTTCTATTCTCTCCTCGCTAGACCTATGCAATAAGCTTGATACTTCTATTCCCTCCTCGCTAGACCTATGCAATAAGCTTGATACTTCTATTCCCTCCTCGCTAGACCTATGCAATAAGCTTGATACTTCTATTCCCTCCTCGCTAGACCTATGCAATAAGCTTGATACTTCTATTCCCTCCTCGCTAGACCTATGCAATAAGCTTGATACTTCTATTCCCTCCTCGCTAGACCTATGCAATAAGCTTGATACTTCTATTCCCTCCTCGCTAGACCTATGCAATAAGCTTGATACTTCTATTCCCTCCTCGCTAGACCTATGCAATAAGCTTGATACTTCTATTCCCTCCTCGCTAGACCTATGCAATAAGCTTGATACTTCTATTCCCTCCTCGCTAGACCTATGCAATAAGCTTGATACTTCTATTCCCTCCTCGCTAGACCTATGCAATAAGCTTGATACTTCTATTCCCTCCTCGCTAGACCTATGCAATAAGCTTGATACTTCTATTCCCTCCTCGCTAGACCTATGCAATAAGCTTGATACTTCTATTCCCTCCTCGCTAGACCTATGCAATAAGCTTGATACTTCTATTCCCTCCTCGCTAGACCTATGCAATAAGCTTGATACTTCTATTCCCTCCTCGCTAGACCTATGCAATAAGCTTGATACTTCTATGCTCTCCTCGCTAGACCTATGCAATAAGCTTGATACTTCTATTCCCTCCTCGCTAGACCTATGCAATAAGCTTGATACTTATATTCCCTCCTCGCTAGACCTATGCAATAAGCTTGATACTTCTATTCCCTCCTCGTTAGATCTATGCAATAAGCTTGATACTTCTATTCCCCCCTCGTTAGACCTATGCAATAAGCTTGATACTTCTATTCCCTCCTCGTTAGACCTATGCAATAAGCTTGATACTTCTATTCCCTCCTCGTTAGACCTATGCAATAACCTTGACACTTCTATTCCCCCCTCGTTAGATATATGCAATAAGCTTGATACTGCTATTCCCCCCTCGTTAGATATATGCAATAAGCTTGATGCTTCTATCCCTCCTCATTAGATCTATGGACTAAGCTTGATACTTCTATTCCCTCCTCGCTAGATCTATGCAATAAGCTTGATACTTCTATTCCCTCCTCGTTAGACCTATGCAATAAGCTTGACACTTCTATTCCCTCCTCGTTAAACCTATACAATAAGCTTGATACTTATATCCCCCCTCGTTAGACCTATGGACTAAGCTTGATGCTTCTATTCCCTCCTCGTTAGACCTATGCAATAAGCTTGATACTTATGTTCCCTCCTCGCTAGACCTATGCAATAAGCTTGATACTTCTATTCCCTCCTGGCTAGACCTATGCAATAAGCGTGATGCATCTATTCCCTCCTCGCTAGATCTATACAATTAGCTTGATACTTCTATTCCCTCCTCGCTAGACCTATGCAATAAGCTTGATACTGCTATTCCCTCCTGGCTAGACCTATGCAATAAGCGTGATGCATCTATTCCCTCCTCGCTAGATCTATATAATTAGCTTGATGCTTCTATTTAAGACTAGCTCGATACGTGAGTTTAAAAGCAAACTGAAACAAAAATACAAAGGAACGTCCGTACCCGAACCTTATATTACCAGAGAGAGGTTTGCATCTGTTCACCAAGCGGGAAAACGTAACGTTTGCAGTAATTTAAATGCTCATCTACATGTCAATTTTCTCAAGATAATCCTAACTGTGAATGGGGCAAAGGTATCGAATATCCTGAGCACTACTTTTTAAAATGCACCAACTACAGTACGGAACATATACATCTTTTCAGAAACACTCATCCAATAAGTACTATTAAGCTTTTATTTGGAATCGAATATTTGTCAGAAAATAATAAACTAGTTTTAGAGGTTCAAAAAAGCAACTCGACGATTCGCATAGTATCAATTACTTGTCCTCTTTGCTTTGTATTGCCAGGTAAGCATGGAGTGGGGCGGAACTAACCACGGGGTACGGGGTTGCATGTACTATATATCTTTTGGTTTTGCCTGGTTAGCATGGAGTGGGACGGAACTAACCACGGGATATGGGGTGCATGTACTATATATCTCTTGGTTTTGCCTGGTAAGCATGGAGTGGGGCGGAACTAACCACGGGGTTTGGGGTGCATGTACTATATATCTCTTGGTTTTGCCTGGTATTCGTGGAGTGGGACGGAACTAACCACGGGGTTGCATGTACTATATATCTCTTTGTTTCTCCCGGTAAGCATGGAGTGGGACGGAACTAACCACGGGGTTTGGGGTGCATGTACTATATATCTCTTGGTTTTGCCTGGTAAGCGTGGAGTGGGACGGAACTAACCACGGGTACGGGGTTGCATGTACTATATATATCTCTTGGTTTTGCCTGGTAAGCGTGGAGTGGGACGGAACTAACCACGGGGTTGCATGTACTATATATCTTTTGGTTTTGCCTGGTAAGCATGGAGTGGGGCGGAACTAACCACGGGGTTGTGGTGCATGTACTATATATCTCTTGGTTTTGCCTGGTAAGCGTGGAGTGGGGCGGAACTAACCACGGGTTTGGGGTGCATGTACTATATATCTCTTGGTTTTGCCTGGTAAGCGTGGAGTGGGCGGAACTAACCACGGGGTTTGGGGTGCATGTACTATATATCTCTTTGTTTTGCCTGGTAAGCATGGAGTAGGACGGAACTAACCACGGGGTACGGGGTTACATGTACTATATATCTCTTGGTTTTGCCTGGTAAGCATGGAGTGGGGCGGAACTAACCACGGGGTTTGGGGTGCATGTACTATATATCTCTTTGTTTTGCCTGGTACGCATGGAGTGGGACGGAACTAACCACGGGGCTTGGGGTGCACGTACTATATATATCTTGGTTTTGCCTGGTAAGCATGGAGTGGGGCGGAACTAACCTCGGTGTTTGGGGTGCATGTATATCTTTGTGTTGTACCTTCTTGATACAGCATTTTTAATTTAGTTTGAAGTGATGGGGAGGGCTGTACATAATGTTGTCATAACTTGTAGCCCAACCCATTTGCTTTTTTCCCCTAGATGAAATCGTATACAACAATAATAATATATCCTAATTTAATTTCTAATTGAAGCGTTATCATCATGTGTACAGGTTGTTACTACACTGCTCCCATCAGCCTCCGAGTTGTAGGTACGTGCAGGCCGTACGAGTAACGTTCGTACTGAGTTTACAACTAGTCCACGTCACATTCTAGTCAGACCGCAGAAGCACGACTTTTTGTTTGAACTATCCAAACCAAACATGATGTTTTGGCTTTGCATCCCTATCTAGTTCCAAACAAGTATCAATGCGTCCTTTAAGTTATTGAACTGTCCAAACCAAACATGATGGCTTGGCTTTGCATCCCTATCTAGTTCCAAACAAGTATCAATGCGTCCTTTAAGTTATTGAACTGTCCAAACCAAACATGATGGCTTGGCTTTGCATCCCTATCTAGTTCCAAACAAGTATCAATGCGTCCCCTTAAGTTATTGAACTGTCCAAACCAAACATGGTGGCTTGGCTTTGCATCCCTATCTAGTTCCAAACAAGTATCAATGCGTCCCCTTAAGTTATTGAACTGTCCAAACCAAACATGATGTTTTGGCTTTGCATCCCTATCTAGTTCCAAACAAGTATCAATGCGTCCCCTTAAGTTATTGAACTGTCCAAACCAAACATGGTGGCTTGGCTTTGCATCCCTATCTAGTTCCAAACAAGTATCAATGCGTGCTCAAGCCGTACTCGGTGTATTCGCCACGCCGCTGACGTGATACGAACGTCATGCGTGTACTTGTAAGTAATTAATACACATCTATCTTAGATCAATTGCGAAACAAGTTATTACAGCTGGGCGCCAACTCGGGGCCTTTCGTACTTTTAAGTGTGGCAGACCCTTAAGATGAAATACAATGTAGAACTCCAGAGATAAATAGATATCTTTAGATTGATATCATTATTACCTCCACAATGGGAGAGCATCATAATTATGTTGAACATATACAAGTAAAGCACGTAACAAAACATAAAATACAAATACATATGGTAGGCATGACATTAAACAGTGTTAATGTCCTTTTCGCTGACGGAATAAAATTAGAATACTCCTATTAGTCTCTATCTTTCATTCATAATCCATTTTTTAATAAATTAATATGTATATTATATGAATTGTCAAAGACTGTATACTATTGGGAAAAGATAAACATGTTAATCTAAGGTCAACGGTTACTATATAAATTTATTTATTTAATGAAGCTTTAAATATGATAAAGGTGGCATGATAATATATTATTTGATGCATTATTCCGCAGTGGGTATAATAGATGCCACATTAAAGCAGAATTACATCGTAATAAAGGATGATTTGGGTAAAATATAAATACTAGTGTGTGTGTGTGTGTGTGTGTGTGTGTGTGTGTGTGTGTGTGTGTGTGTGGTGTGTGTGTGTGTGTGTGTGTGTGTGTGGTGTTGTGTGTGTGTGTGTGTGTGTGTGTGTGTTGTGTGTGTGTTGTGTGTGTTGTGTGTTTGTTGTTTGCGTGTTGTGTGTGTGTGTGTGTGCGTGTGTGTGTTGTGCGTTGTGTGGTGTGTGTGTGTGTTTGTGTGTGTGTGTTTGTGTGTTTGTTGTGTGTGTGTTGTGTGTGTGTTTGTGCTTTGTGTGTTGTGTGTGTGTTGTGCGTTGTTTGCGTATGTGTTGTGTGTGTGTTGTGTGTGTTGTGTGTGTTGTTTGTGTGTGCTTTGTGTGTTGTGTGTGTGTTGTGCGTTGTTTGTGTATGTGTTGTGTGTGTGTTGTTTGTGTTTTGTGTGTGTTTTGTGTGTGTTTTGTTTGTTGTGTGTGTTGTGTGTGTTGTGTGTGAGTGTGTGTGTGTGGTGTGTGTGTGGTGTGTGTGTGGTGTGTGTGTTGTGTGTGTATGTATGTGTTTTATTTGTTGTGTGTGTTGTGTGTGTTGTGTGTGTTGTGTGTGTGTTGTGTGTGTGTTGTGTGTGTGTGTGTGTGTGTGTGTGTGTGTGTGTGTGTGTGTTGTGTGTGTGTGTGTGTGGTGTGTGTGTGTGTGTGTGTTGTGTGTGTGGTGTGTGTGTGGTGTGTGTGTGTGTGTGTGTGTGTGTGTGTGTGTGTGTGTGTGTGTGTGGTGTGTGGTGTGTGTGTGGTGTGTGTGTGTGTTGTGTGTTTGGTGTGTGTGTGGTGTGTGTGTGTGTGTGTGGTGTGGTGTGTGGTGTGTGTGTGTGTGTGGGTGTGTGTGTGGTGGTGTGTGTGTTGTGTTGTGTGTGTGTGGTGTGTGTGGTGTGTGTGGTGTGTTGGTGGTGTGTGTGTGTGTGTGTGGTGTGTGTGTGTGTGTGTTAACAAAAATCGAAATAGTCGCTCAGAAACGATAAAATTCCAATAAATTTAAACCGTCGTATACGCGAATTTGTTTATCAACACACGAAATTTCAACACGCATAGCGCGCATGTGTGAAACAACAGAGGATGTAGAAAACAACGTATATATTTTGAACATGAAATACTATCTATCTTCCTCTAATGTCGAACCGCTCGCGGGGATGTAGAAATGTCCCTAAACGACGTAGCTAACAGAGGTATGAATCAACATATCAAGTAATTTAATTAAAAAAGACAACATGGGACAAATGGGGACGATGCATTCCGAATGTAAACACGTGCGGATGATGCGTTCCGGTTGTAAACAAGTGCGTGACCGATCGACTCGGAAAGTCCTACTTTCGGTTTCGAGTTTGTTTTATCGCAAAAAGGCACTGTTTACCAAATGAACATAAGCATACAAAGTATAACGTTAGAATGTGTAGCAGCATTGCTACCCATACGTAAAAATTGAAGTTTTCAAATATTTTTTATTTCATACAATGTAATTCTGCTTTAATGGTGTAAACATCAAAGCCTGTTTCAGAAAACATCAAAGCTTCAATTCACCGTAACGATCACAATTGTTATCCCGAAGCTTTTTGTTACTTAGCAACGGATTTTTTAATAGTTTCTGCAATTTGATAGATATGTCAGAAAATATATCTTTTGTACCTTAAATGCTAGACCTTTTGAAATTAGAGACATTAGTAGAACGGTAATTGCTTGCGTTAATTGTGATATAGAGAAGCACGCATTAATGTTTGCAAGCAAAGGTGTGTGAATTACATGTAACAATACGAGTGGCAAGTGTCCATTAAATGTATAACAGGCAACTCTGTCGTAAACAGCTAGTCAATATGACTACAGAAAGTGACTACTTAGCACATGTGACGGGTTAATACAGGACAAATATGTTACATGGATGTAGGAAAGAGGTAACCATATAAGCAAGTTGCTTTCTACTCAATCCTACATGTATGTACATATTATGTATACTAGACTATGTATATTCTAAGAAATAAATATTGTTTAAAACAAATATGAGAGCGAGAGAGATATGTTTATTATAGTCTCACTTTACATGATACATATAATTACATAATATAGAAACTTTCATCATGCAAACCTTTCTAAGAAGAAATATGAGAGACTTAAATGAAGACAATTTTCTAAGACACAATAAGTACAGTAAAAGCCTTCGCACAGCACTAGTAAAATACTGAAACATTATATAACATCTTACTACTCAGTGATGTATTTACAACATTACTATATATACAATATGTTAAAATCTTCAGTTATACAACAATGTTTTTCTTCTATTTAAAATATTAAAACAGGTTTTGGCACTTAAAAATACAATATCTGGATTAGAAAGTAGATAAGCAATTTGTTCACCATCATTAAAAGCATGAAAATTTCCATTCAGTGTAGAAGCTTCATTTAACAATTCTGTTCGTAAACTATTGTACAGAGGACAATGTAATAACACATGAGTTTCATCTTTAACACAGTCAGTACACTGAAAACAAATTCGATCCCTGATTGGTAAACCATTAATATCTGCCAATTTCAATGCCTAATGGAGCTGTACCACTTCTAAATTGTGCAAGGGCACCCCTATATGACTTGTTTAAAACTGATTTGCAATAATGTTCAGCTTCAAAAACTAGTTTAAACGTTTTATAAAGTGTAAGCTTGTTTCCTCCTATGCCTCTCAGTGCTGTATCACGATTAACCCTTTCAACCCCACAGGCCTCTAAATAGGCTTATGAAAAGTGTAGATCCAGATGAGCCGGCTCGTAAGGAGCCGTCTCATCAGGATCTGCACTTTTTTGCCAGTAATAATTATTACTATTTTTAGATAAAATTACCCATTTTGATAAATGAACTGGTCCAAATGTAATTTTCTTATTAATTTATTGGTCTAAAAATAGCATGCACCAGTCCATGTCAGTTACTTGGGGTTGAAAGGGTTAAGTGTGATATATCCATACTCCAACATTGTACATAATCTTCAATAATTTTAGGTAAAACATTATTTAAAACATCCATTTTATGAACTTAAGCATCAATATTACAGAATCTGTCACAATTATACTTTTTTAGTGTTTGACACCTGTGACTCGATACCCTATTTGACCAAATAAATATATTCTTATTTAATCGCATATGATCCATATTTACGAGTCTACACCAATTGGTTAATACAGATTTCCAACAAAAACTTAATATATGTTACACTTTCTTCAAATATTCATTTAAATGATAACATATTTATTTTAACATCCCAAACTATTTACTCACTAATACAATAACTTCTGACATTCTTTTGCATATACCTAGAATACATTTCACGTATTTTCATTGTTAAATATATTATTCTCCTGCCTATTGTATATCAACCAGTTGATAGGGAGAAGAACTATATCCGTTTCCTTTCGTTATAATAGCGTTCAGGGATCGCAGGTTCGATCCCCCGTCTGACCATAATAAAATAAACAGTCTTTCAGATGGGACTTTAAACCGATGTCTCGTGTCCGTGCTTTACACCGTGCACGTAAAAGAACCAGAGGAGATTCTGGAATGGGTCTCTGTCTGTATCATTGTACTATCCTCCACAAATTTAAAATGACTAATCTCTTCAGGAGGCGTCGCTCATATTGGCAATGGGTAGAGACGATAAATAAACGTAAAGCACACACTCCCGTTTAGTCTACTGCTGTTAAATTATATACAACTGTTCATTTCTTGATTACATGTACAGATACTGAAATAAATAATGTTTAGACTAACTATGGTACAAAATGCCCATTGTGGAATCTGGAAGTGTGGTGATTTTTAATCCAGATTGGCTTAATAGAGGAGACCACTAGCCCATCCGAATAATGCAATGGAATATATAGCTTGCAGCATAGATCCCACCATTGATCCGGTTGTTTATTAACCCAGATTTCAAGTATGTGAACAAAGTCTAGACATAGATTAAACCTCAAGTTGTTTTGATTTATTCCAACAATATTAGAACACATTGAAACATTGAGTGGAGCTGCCGTGGTCGAGTGGTTAACTTCGCTGAATTCAAACCCCTCACAGTTTCAGATTCGAATCAGATTTTCGAATTATTTCATGTGAGGAATATATGGATGATCGGTGGTTCTACCCGGGTGTCAGTCCTTGCCTTAACTACCGCTAGGGGGAGCAACCGGGGCAGGTCGGTGGTTCTACCCGCTGTCAGTCCTTGCCTTAACTACCGCTAGGGGGAGCAACCGGGGCAGGTCGGTGGTTCTACCCGCTGTCAGTCCTTGCCTTAACTACCGCTAGGGGGAGCAACCGGGGCAGGTCGGTGGTTCTACCCGCTGTCAGTCCTTGCCTTAACTACCGCTAGGGGGAGCAACCGGGGCAGGTCGGTGGTTCTACCCGCTGTCAGTCCTTGCCTTAACTACCGCTAGGGGGAGCAACCGGGGCAGGTCGGTGGTTCTACCCGCTGTCCGTCCTTGCCTTAACTACTGCTAGGGGGAGCAACCGGGGCAGGTCGGTGGTTCTACCCGCTGTCAGTCCTTGCCTTAACTACCGCTAGGGGGAGCAACCGGGGCAGGTCGGTGGTTCTACCCGCTGTCAGTCCTTGCCTTAACTACCGCTAGGGGGAGCAACCGGGGCAGGTCGGTGGTTCTACCCGCTGTCATCCTTGCCTTAACTACCGCTAGGGGGAGCAACCGGGGCAGGTCGGTGGTTCTACCCGCTGTCCGTCCTTGCCTTAACTACCGCTAGGGGGAGCAACCGGGGCAGGTCGGTGGTTCTACCCGCTGTCAGTCCTTGCCTTAACTACCGCTAGGGGGAGCAACCGGGGCAGGTCGGTGGTTCTACCCGCTGTCAGTCCTTGCCTTAACTACCGCTAGGGGGAGCAACCGGGGCAGGTCGGTGGTTCTACCCGGTGCCAGTCCTTGCCTTAACTACTGCTAGGGGGAGCAACCGGGGCAGGTCAGTGGTTCTACCCGCTGTCAGTCCTTGTCTTAACTACCGCTAGCGGGAGCAACTGGGGCAGGTCGGTGGTTCTACCCGCTGTCAGTCATTGCCTTAACTACCGCTAGGGGGAGCAACCGGGGCAGGTCGGTGGTTCTACCCGCTGTCAGTCCTTGCCTTAACTACTGCTAGGGGGAGCAACCGGGGCAGGTCGGTGGTTCTACCCGCTGTCAGTCCTTGCCTTAACTATTGCTAGGGGAGCAACCGGGTAGGTCGGTGGTTCTACCCGCTGTCCGTCCTTGCCTTAACTACCGCTAGGGGGAGCAACCGGGGCAGGTCGGTGGTTCTACCCGCTGTCAGTCCTTGCCTTAACTACCGCTAGCGGGAGCAACCGGGGCAGGTCGGTGGTTCTACACACTGTCCGTCCTTGCCTTAACTACCGCTAGGGGGAACAATCGGGGCAGGTCAGTGGTTCTATCCGCTGTCCGTCCTTGCCTTAACTACCGCTAGGGGGAGCAACCGGGGCAGGTCAGTGGTTCTACCCGCTGTCAGTCCTTGCCTTAACTACTGCTAGCGGGAGCAACCGGGGCAGGTCGGTGGTTCTACCCGCTGTCAGTCCTTGCCTTAACTACTGCTAGGG
>JABXNX010002025.1:0-10550 GCA_014843695.1 Archivesica marissinica | reverse complement strand
ACCAATCAACATCTGACAAAGTTACAGTTTCTTTTTCATCAAAACTTGGTGACATTTCAACATGATAATCAGTGACCCAGTCCTAGGTGGAGTAACTTCGCTTCTCCACTTCAGTGCTGGTTCTATCCTGTCATTCTTCTGTATGTTAAGAACACATATCAATATTGAAATCTAGTAATCATTTTATGACATATATTAAATGTACAAGAATATTAATTTTTACAAATAAAATTAAAAATTGTTTATTACTCGTCTGGTGAAATTTCTTTTGCTAATCCACAAAAACTGATTGGTGATTATAAAGGCAACAGAAACTTATATCATAACATTTGTAATGATGGTTTAGGAACGGATGTTTTTATTACCCTGGCTACTTCCGAAGAGAAGTCATGGTATTGTTATAGCCATAGAGAAGTCATGGTATTCTTATAGCCATGTGTCATACATGGACTATTTTATTGGAATTGGTATTGTAGTGGTTTGTTGACCTGGCAGCTATGAATACACTACTCACTAATTAATGATTTCATATGAATTTGCACTGCACACATGCTGTTACAGTGTGTTCATGGCTGGCATGTCAATAAATTATTATAATATCTCACTTTTCATGACACCTGTACACATGCTTATCTATATCTCCATCTATCTATTCCTGAGATATCTACTTAACTTTTGAGATCACAGTAGCAAGCAAGACAAGATTCAGTATGGAATCAGCATATTAGGTTTTGAAGTTATATCCTCCTTTCTACTTGGAGAGTTTTATTAAATTTCTTTGTCCAGCTTCTATGGCATATCATGGCATGTTTGAAGGATGCCGATTAGCAAGGGAGGTTTTACCATCTTAACCCTTTCCTACATAGAGATTTAGATTAATATACTATTATATCTCCATACAAACGACAGCCATTTAGCACTCATACAGTGGATAAGTAGGCGCCATATATATCCCACCTCCATAGATATTACAGGGACTACATGCGATTCTGGCCTTTATTATGAGCATTGGTGTGGCTACTACGTTGTCTATGTATGTCGTATTGGTAATGGCGTCAAGAGGTGCTTCTATGAGGGAAAGGGTTAATCATGTAAATATTGATATGGATAATAATGATGAGATTTGTATCAGGTATAGTCTCTTATAGCTCTGTATAGAGTGGCAATGTGCAATTTTATATGTTTTTAATTTTGTGATATGTTGTATATATTGTGTATAATAAAGAATAAATATATATCATTGAAGGTCCTAATTCCGGTACTATTTGTTTACATTTGGCATCGTGAGATTTTTGGTGAGGTCATACACGCGCTTCAGTGTAAATATATACCGAAGCTGCCAAAAGAGAAACAAGAGTAAAATGAGACAAAACCAGGTAAAAATTTGTTGAAACATGTCACGCATGTAAAATAATACCTTTTATACTATTACCAAATAAATGTTTATTTAACCCATTCCCGTTGAGATGCGCCATTGAACACCCCTATCGACTACCGCATACATACGCACTTTGACGCCCTTATCAGTTCCCGCATATATGCACCTTGACCCACTAGTCGTATCTGCATATAAAAGCCATTGTGCAACCTTGATAACAATCCTCGATTTGTTGATGTTTATAAGCAAGTGACCTTTATGCAAAACAGATTCCCGCCTAAATTAATATGTTAGGTCAAGTTCCCAGATGATAAACGGTTATGTTACTATTAAAAGTAACACTGTAATTAGCCTCCAATCAAAGGCATGCGAAAGGTGAAAATATATGACGGGTCAAAAATTCTAAAACAATGGCGGCAAGCAATGGTATTTTACGAGACGGGCGTGATATTTTTTATGTTTTATTGCAATCGGACGATAGTAATGATGGGTCGTATGCTGGATTTGATGCATCCGACATTCCGACGGATGTTCCCGAGTTTCACGAGTCCGATATTGACATTTCCGACGTGAGTTCCGTGTCGGATGTCTCCAGTGAAGGCAGTTTGTCGGACAGCGAGAATGAGAATGACGATCTTCTGCACGGTGCCTGGACGCCTCGATTTTCTCCTGTAGTGGTACGTATTATGAAATATTATATCTATTTCTTCTCCATGTAGATAAACAAAAAATGCCATGGTGTTATTTCCACCGTGGTTCAAAGCTGAATGAATCTTAAAGATCTGATCACAAGTCCTGGCGACATTTTTTCACGTAACTTTGGAAACGTTGTCTAATAATGTATGTTCTGGCTGAGTGTCGAACCCAGGACCCCGATTGCCATTCCGACGCTCTACCACGATGAAAATTTATGATATGCTTCATGCAGTGTACGTTTATAAGTGCATGCTATATCCGACAAAATATGCTTGGGTTGATTATTATGTTTTCGATGAATTTGGATTTTTATCTGACTGGTGCATTATCACTTTCCGGTTATTATTACAAAGTGCAAAACTGTCCATATTTGTGATTACGTAACATGGTATCTTGGAATAATGTATCTCATCATTTATGTCAAACCCATTGTGGACTTGTGTTCCTGGGCAGACTTACCCAGTACAAAGCAATGCCTGTGTGGTGCCTTGCTCAAGGATATACATGCCCTTACTGAGTATCGAACCTGACATCCTTCGGTTCCAAATCCGACGATCTACCACTGGACCGCTGTCGACACACAATGCACAATATAAATGCATTAAATTTATGATGTCTTTAGGTTGATAAGTTTCCAAGGACACAGTGGTCCCAATCTCCCCATCGACTTTGATCCGGCCACAGCAGTACCACTCGACTACTTCTGGCTGCTATTCAGCAAGGCCATGCTGTTGAAGATTACTGAACACACCAACAGCTATGCCCGCTGGAAGATTAGACTCTCTGGAAGGGCCGAGCCATACTGGGCTGAGACGACCCGACAGCGAGATGCGTGCATACATCGGTATGAATGTCCTAATGGGCATCAACAGTCTACCATCGCTGAACATGTACTGGTCGAAAGAGCCATATGTCAGGAATGCTGGCATCGCCGACATCATGACAATAAATAGGTATGTCAATGACTTATTATTTATTTTTATTTCCATGCAGATGAGAATGACTCACAACTTGGCTACAATCGAAAACCATTGATACCGAAACTTTTCATTCCAAAATGGTGCACAAATAATACCATGCTATAATCAGCTATATGCAGCAATCCTGTACGAGCGTCCAACTTGATTGGTACAAATGTAAACATATTGAAGAGGGCCCTAAGGAGGATTAGTTCAAAACTAATTAGGTCACCCTCTATAAATAAAGAAATCTATCTCTATCTATCTACATAATTTAAAAGTATTTGTGTTTATCTGCTATATATTTCTAAGCATACAATCAAATAGTAATACACATAGATATATGTTTCAACCAAGGACTCTTTATTGAAGCTTATCTAAATACCACAAAGTATTCAGGTCCTGTGTACTATTCCTTATTCAGACACACCCAAACCGGAGTGCCTAATCAACCATTCTATAGTATGAAACCAGGGTTATTGTATCCTTCTTCCATTTGGCCCATATAAACAAGGAAATAATAACTTTACAACTGGTTTGATGCAGTCGCAACTTCGGAAAAAGTCTTAAAAATGGCGGCCGAATCAGCAGAGTCCGTGCATCAGAGACGTGATGCCAGACTATTCAGGGCCGGTAGAGACATTGGAGACGTGTGACACCAATATCCTTTCCCAATGTCGCAGGACGAGGCTATGGGTTGTCTTGCTTGTGGATATGGTGGGGGAATGACTTGGACAAGGGGACGAACCGCTCTCATTCGATACCCGGTTTGACCTAGGTAAAGTGAAATTGATATATTTCTACATCTTGCATTATTAAGGTGCATATCAGTGTTATTTGCGTACACATTTCTGTCCAGTAGGCCCTTATTTCTATTTTAAGATTACAAGGGACGCTACTTCCATAAGAATCTATCGCTATTTATACTACACACAAGTTATGACGTATTATGTTTTTGGAAATGAATGACGATACGTATTCTGTTTCTGCAACACATTAACTAAGTAAATTGATACAGTGTGCAGGTAGGGAATTAAATGCTTGTGTTTATAATGTCGTCTGTTTGTTTTTAAATGCTCGTGTATTGCTACAGTATTCGTACACATAATTAAACGTCCCCATGTGTCAAAATGCAAATGTTTTTCTGGACAGGCTTAGCCGACCTAAGCGGTTAACCAGTACTAAACTATGTCTGTGAGGTGACTTGCTCAATGACACTACATACGTGGACTGACCGAGTATAGAACATGGGACAGTTTGATTCCAAATCCGACACCATGCCACGGACGCCCGGAGGATATCGTCCTGTTCAATCTGTCACCGTATCATATCACATACTGTCCATCGAACCAGGGTTGAATTGGTGAGAAGCGACTTGATTTACTGCGCAAATTGGACAGACAAAAAAAGTGTACCTTATATTCCCGGCCATAAGTCGAGGTTCAAATATTTACTTGAAAATGCTGATTTTATGCTGAATCCTTCCATAAGTCGAGGGTACTTTGTGAACTATAACATTCATTATGACAATGATTTCTCTCTCTCATTTTTGAATGAAACTGAGGTAAATTGGAGATATCTGGAGATATCTGGACGACTTTATTCCATAACAAATCGTAAAAAAAAATAAACTGATGCACAACAAAGTCAACAATAATACATGACGTTTGATTATCATTTTTTCTATCGTTTAAAATGTAAATAAATAATTGTCTTGAGCAAATTGTTATAATAAATCAAATAAAACAAACAGATATTAACCCATACCCTGATATATACGTATTTCTACGTGTTATCGGCCACCTGATATATACGTATTTCTACGTGTTATCGGGCACCTGATATATACGTATATATACGACCATACCAGTCACCTGATATATACGTGTTTTTACGTGTCCGTTTTAAATCCATCATTTTCGCTACTTAAATACGGCAGAAAAGCGGTCAAAATATGTTTCAATAAACAACAAGAATATATCTATAAATGTCTGCAGTTAAAATAAATCTAAAAATAGCAATTACTCAGGGCAAACCCATTCATTAGCTTGCATAAAAATATCTAGGTATTTGGTAAATTTCCACAGTGCTAATTCACAGGCCAATTCATGCGTATGGTCTAAAATTAGAATTGGATTGAAATTAGAACATTTATCATGTGACATTATGATGCATTAATTAAATGGGTTCCCTGGTGGGGGGGATGGAAGTGTTTGAAATTTGTTTGAAGTTTCTGTTGTATAACCACGCTATAGATCAAATGTAAGTCATAATGTTATGCAAGCATGATGTTTTTTGCTATACAGTATACATGGCCGTAGGGTAATAACATTTGGGTTCAAAGGTTTTAATGCTAATTACCGACTAATGTCGGCATGACAACAGTTGGACAGGAAGCATCCAGTTCGAAATACACAGGGCGGTGTCTTAGGAACTTGTTGATATCAAAGGATGTGTGTTGTAGCCTCATGGAATGGCTAATGTTGCCAGCTAAACAGAGGGTAATAAACCCATGTGGGTGGAGTCTTTAATCAGAAAGTCCAATTGATTTAGGAAATTGATTTAATCAACTTAGGTTGCCATGCCCTTTTCCATGCACTATTAACTATTAAATAAACAAATATAGTCGAATATAATAATTATTCTCCAAAACCTGCATGTCCAATATTTACACCTCCATATCTAAGTAAATACTAAAATGTTTCTTTTAAAAATTATATCGTTGAAAACATCATTTATTTTTCTAAATTTTTTATTCTTACCATAAATATATTAAAGTAAGTTTTTATCAGGGAAAACAGGGTTAAACATGATAGGGGCCAGTTTTTCCTGAAATACCTTATGGGGACAGTGTACAGTTATTGGTCTCTTATCTATTGGTAGCTGATAAGCTATTACATAGTTACTGTATTGGGCTGGAGAACCTGATATGACTTTTTATTATGAGGGAAAGGGTTAATAAAGTTGCCCCAAAATTTCAACATTTTTTTTATTTGGTTGTTTTCTCGTCCTTAAGTCGACCTAGTACTTTCATCACATTTGTGCATGAGAAAACGGTCGACTTATGGACGGGTATATACGGTAATCCATATTACAAGTTGTCATGATTGATCTTAATGCGATGATAGACACGATGAGTCGGGATGACCATAATTATATATAGATACACTGTCCAGTTTGAAATCAATCGGAATATATCAATCTCTGTGTTTACATGTATATTGGGTTACAAACTACTACCACAACCAATGACCACAAAGTTGCATTGTAATATAATTATATTGTGTTGAAAACATTGACTGGTTTATGTATCAATAATAGTTGAAATGTTTTGTTCATTTCAGATGCTTATTGATTTAGATACCTATCAAAGGGTGATTTATTTCCAAAGTTGCAGATTTTCATGGCATCAACAGGTAGGTGAACTCTTGTCGACATGATCATTAATTGCTAAGTTTATTCGATTAGCTGTCTGATTAGCATAGTGATTAGCACGCTCGCTTCTAGTCAATGCATTCCGGGTTCCTTACACTGACTGAGAAGTGTGTGAGATGGTACGGTGGTCCCCAAATCGGACATGTGAGTTTTCTCCGGTTATGTCCCACACGAATGACTACATAATTATACGCTTTCAACGAGAGTGCTTAATATTATAATCTTGTTTCGAAAATGTTGTAAAGTAAATAATATTTATACAGTTGATTATTCTAACATTAACAATGAAGAACGATGTAAAAACACAAAAGTTAACCATAGTTTTTTCAAAAACAGAATTAGGCCGAACTCCAAATATATTTAGTTTCGTCACAGTAACCCAGATTTATGGAATAGTTTCCATCTTATTAATGTACATACACTTTACTAATCAATTATACATTGTTCTTAAATAAATTAATATCTGTCAGGTCCACCCTCACAAATGCTTAATATTAATGATGCATGTCCAAATTTTGTTCACAATCATTCCAGTGTTCAAATTTAACAGATAGAAATGTAGAAGTTTGATGTTATAGAGTTTTTATATGTTATTTCTTGCAGATTCCTTGATGTACAGCAGGATTTTTTTCGGAAGTGCCATATTATACAGAATACAGTTGGCTCAGTTGATGGTCTATTGATCTATGATTGTGTGATAGCATGGCCAAGAAAATCAAGAGTGGACAACACTATTTTAACAGATCAGTTCATACCTCTGTCAACACCACTTGATTTAAGGACACTAATCTTAGCTGTCATATTTACAGTTTAGAAATTTTGAAAACTGATGAAAACTGAGCAACTATCCAGTGATACAAATGCATACTGTTTGGTACTTTTCTTTTATAGACTATTATGATTTCATTTTGACAAGCAGCACAGTTTTAATAATTATGTAAGAAATTTCCGGTATTAATTTTTGTGATTTAAGGTTTCCACAAATAAAGCAAACAATAGATATATATTATATATATTGTATGCCAAACAAGCAAAATTAGATGTGCATGAAAACACCCTGGTAATTATATGGTAACGTTTAAACTTTATTTATTTTACAACGATTGCGAAACAAGCTGTATCACCTTATATTAATCACTCTCGTTGGCGCGGATGAAAGCGTAAATGTGGTCATTTGTGTGGGAGGAAACCGGAGTACCCGGGGAAAACCCACATGTCCGATCTGGCGACCACCGTACCATCTCACATACTTCCCGGACCGAGGATCGAACCGGGTCGCATTGGTGAGAAGCGAGCGTGCTAACCACTGCGCTAATCGGACAGCCGATATATATACCAATTATATGGTATTGACGCCTGTGTACAAACAAGATTGTCTATCATACTGCGTTCACTACAGATCTTCAATCTATATCTTGTGCAACAAATCTTCTTTTACTATGAAATCAGAAATGTTGATGCAACAAAACACGAAAATAGATTCACAGTAGATATAATTTGTTGTATCAGATTGCATAGGGTGTGACAGACAGACTTTGGTGTGAAAATGTAACTGCTTCAATATACTACCCACTACACTGTAACAGAAGCTGTAACATTACACAAAGCAACCCGATACAATATATATGTATACATAATACATGAATACCTGTGAGTGTTTTACGTTTATTTATCATAGTTACCAGTTGCCCATTATAGCGACACCTACTGAAGAGATTAGTTATTTTAGATTTGGAGGATAGTGCAATGATGTCTCCTCTGGTTCTTTTATTTGCATTGTGTACCTAAAGCACCGGCACAAGACCTCTGTTTAAATTCTCATCTGAAAGACTATGATTTTAGTCATTTTAGTATGGTATAGCGAACGGGGTAAAAAGCCCATGTGATCTAGTTTTTTATTGTTTTTTCTTTTTTGTTCCTACGACATAATTATAAGAGGATATTTGTTTGTTTCAGTTAGGGATGTCAACGAGTAGTGATTTTGGTACTCGAGTACTCGGTAAGGTATTCGATCGAGTACTCGAGTACTCGGTTACCGTGGATTATGCTTCTTGTCTCGTCAATCAGAGGTGAGGCCTTCTGCTGGATGCTTCAGCCTCAGATGATTATGCAGGTTGGTAGTGCCACCAGTAAATGTCAGACTGGCATCGCACAACTTGCAAGAAACAGTCTTGTCAAGTCTTTCAAAGTACTTCCATACCACAGATTTAGGTGGAGACATTCTCACAATTCACTTATATTACTATACTACTATTATATTCTAAAGATCTCTTCACAGTTTAACAACGTTAACGTTAATGGCAAAAGTTACGATATTTATTATTTAACAACTATTATTGCCCTGCTATGTGTAGCTGCTTAAAGTTCTAAATTGAGTAATCAATTAAGTGTCAATTATAAGGGGAACGGACAATATCCCCCCCGGACAATATCCCCCCCCGTATATTTTGACCCAGGCGGACAATATCCCCCCATCAAAAAGACAGGGCGGACAATATCCCCCCCGTAGAAAATCACAGGGCGGACAATATCCCCCCATCAAAAAGACAAGGCGGACAATATCCCCCCCGTAGAAAATCACAGGGCGGACAATATCCCCCCCGGACATTATCCCCCCTTATAAACTTATAAATTAACGCAAATTAACAAGCTTTATTTTATTTCTGTATAAGTAAACGTCGACATCAAGGGGTGTTTCTATCATCTCACCCAGAGTACCTGGAGACGAGTACAAGCGGAAGGCCTCGCCACTGAGTACCGAGAAAACGACGAGCTGAAGCAATTTGTCGGAATTATTGACGGCCTGGCGTTCCTGCCGGTTGACGAGGTTGTCGAAGGAATGACGGCACTGAAGGACCTTGCGCCAGACTCTTTGATGCCAGTGATAGACTATTTCGACAACACATATGTCAGCGGCGGCTACAACTCGGTTAGGGGACCCAATGGAATCATCAGAATGCGCCGTACACCACCGCGCTTTCCACCACCCACATGGAATGTACATGAAACTACACTCAATGGAGGCGACAGAACTAATAACAATTGCGAAAGTTGGAATAACTCATTTAGACATTTAGTTGGACATAGTAATCCCAGTCTGTGGACAGTACTCTCCTGTCTGCAGAAAGACCAGACAGCCGTGAACACCGAGATGGAACGTCAGCGGACTGGACAACCATCGGCCAAACGCGCTAAGAAGACGAGCGTTTCTCTCCAGAAGAGACTTAACAAATTATGCCGCCAGTACCGGGATGGAGCGAAAAGCGACAGTCAGTTTCCTGTTCGCGATTGGCGAGTATATAAGACTGTGAACAATTCTTAGGTTTCGCCACTATGTGCTAAATGACAAGTCTCAATTAGCACTTTCGTGAATAAGACTATAATAAACACCAAAATTCACACAAAATATCGCACTGTCCTACATCATTATTTATCATGCTTATGTGCTTGTATACGGAAATGAAGGTTGTTAACCCATTCTTGTTAGTTACTCTTTCTCCGTCCTATGATTTTCTACGGGGGGGATATTGTCCGCCCTAGGATTTTCCACGGGGGGGATATTGTCCGCGCTAGGATTATCCACGGGGGGGATATTGTCCGCATTGTATTTTTGATGGGGGGGATATTGTCCGCCTGGGTCAAAATATACGGGGGGGATATTGTCCGGGGGGATATTGTCCTACACTCAATTATAACATCAAAACAAGTTCCGACCACCAGACAAAAGATGTCATTCACACGACAGACAATCGGACGACCCGCCTCAGTAGTGACAATGATAAAACAATTTGCATCAAACTTACACTTCCCAATTAAGTTGAATAAACACCTTAATTATTCGGTCACTGTAGCTCTGTGTGATATACAGGTATTGTTAATCACCATGACACGCTGTATATTGCATTGTTTGGTACAGCGGAAGTTTCGCTAATCCTACTGATCACGATTTGTTCACAGGCAACTCCGTATTTGTGCAAAAAAAGATTTGTTGATTTTTTTTTTTAACCGAGTACTCGATTATCTGAAAAGTATTCGATACTCGGACGTTCGATCGAGTACTCGAGTACTCGTTGACATCCCTA
>JABXNX010002024.1:0-10554 GCA_014843695.1 Archivesica marissinica | reverse complement strand
TCTCTATGAAGGAAAGGGTTAAATGGCTGTCGTTTGTATGGAGATATAATAGTATATTAACCTAAATCTCTATGAAGGAAAGGGTTAAATGGCTGTCGTTTGTATGGAGATATAATAGTATATTAACCTAAATCTCTATGAAGGAAAGGGTTAAATGGCTGTCGTTTGTATGGAGATATAATAGTATATTAACCTAAATCTCTATGAAGGAAAGGGTTAAATGGCTGTCGTTTGTATGGAGATATAATAGTATATTAACCTAAATCTCTATGAAGGAAAGGGTTAAATGGCTGTCGTTTGTATGGAGATATAATAGTATTAACCTAAATCTCTTTGAAGGAAAGGGTTAAATGGCTGTCGTTTGTATGGAGATATAAGGTATATTAACCTAATCTCTTTGAAGGAAAGGGTTAAATGGCTGTCGTTTGTATGGAGATATAATAGTATATTAACCTAAATCTCTTTGAAGGAAAGGGTTAAATGGCTGTCGTTTGTATGGAGATATAAGGTATATTAACCTAATCTCTTTGAAGGAAAGGGTTAAATGGCTGTCGTTTGTATGGAGATATAATAGTATATTAACCTAAATCTCTTTGAAGGAAAGGGTTAAATGGCTGTCGTTTGTATGGAGATATAATGTATATTAACCTAATCTCTATGAAGGAAAGGGTTAAATGGCTGTCGTTTGTATGGAGATATAATAGTATATTAACCTAAATCTCTATGAAGGAAAGGGTTAAATGGCTGTGGTTTGTATGGAGATATAATAGTATATTAACCTACATCTCTATGAAGAAAGGGTTAAATGGCTGTGGTTTGTATGGAGATATAATAGTATATTAACCTAAATCTCTATGAAGAAAGGGTTAAATGGCTGTGGTTTGTATGGAGATATAATAGTATATTAACCTAAATCTCTATGAAGGAAAGGGTTAAATGGCTGTCGTTTGTATGGAGATATAATAGTATATTAACCTAAATCTCTATGAAGGAAAGGGTTAAATGGCTGTCGTTTGTATGGAGATATAATAGTATATTAACCTAAATCTCTATGAAGGAAAGGGTTAAATGGCTGTCGTTTGTATGGAGATATAATAGTATATTAACCTAAATCTCTATGAAGGAAAGGGTTAAATGGCTGTCGTTTGTATGGAGATATAATAGTATATTAACCTAAATCTCTATGAAGGAAAGGGTTAAATGGCTGTCGTTTGTATGGAGATATAATAGTATATTAACCTAAATCTCTATGAAGGAAAGGGTTAAATGGCTGTCGTTTGTATGGAGATATAATAGTATATTAACCTAAATCTCTATGAAGGAAAGGGTTAAATGGCTGTCGTTTGTATGGAGATATAATAGTATATTAACCTAAATCTCTATGAAGGAAAGGGTTAAATGGCTGTCGTTTGTATGGAGATATAATAGTATATTAACCTAAATCTCTATGAAGGAAAGGGTTAAATGGCTGTCGTTTGTATGGAGATATAATAGTATATTAACCTAAATCTCTATGAAGGAAAGGGTTAAATGGCTGTCGTTTGTATGGAGATATAATAGTATATTAACCTAAATCTCTATGAAGGAAAGGGTTAAATGGCTGTCGTTTGGAGATATAATAGTATATTAACCTAAATCTCTATGAAGGAAAGGGTTAAATGGCTGTCGTTTGGAGATATAATAGTATATTAACCTAAATCTCTATGAAGGAAAGGGTTAAATGGCTGTCGTTTGTATGGAGATATAATAGTATATTAACCTAAATCTCTATGAAGGAAAGGGTTAAATGGCTGTCGTTTGTATGGAGATATAATAGTATATTAACCTAAATCTCTATGAAGGAAAGGGTTAAATGGCTGTCGTTTGTATGGAGATATAATAGTATATTAACCTAAATCTCTATGAAGGAAAGGGTTAAATGGCTGTCGTTTGTATGGAGATATAATAGTATATTAACCTAAATCTCTATGAAGGAAAGGGTTAAATGGCTGTCGTTTGTATGGAGATATAATAGTATATTAACCTAAATCTCTATGAAGGAAAGGGTTAAATGGCTGTCGTTTGTATGGAGATATAATAGTATATTAACCTAAATCTCTATGAAGGAAAGGGTTAAATGGCTGTCGTTTGTATGGAGATATAATAGTATATTAACCTAAATCTCTATGAAGGAAAGGGTTAAATGGCTGTCGTTTGTATGGAGATATAATAGTATATTAACCTAAATCTCTATGAAGGAAAGGGTTAAATGGCTGTCGTTTGTATGGAGATATAATAGTATATTAACCTAAATCTCTATGAAGGAAAGGGTTAAATGGCTGTCGTTTGTATGGAGATATAATAGTATATTAACCTAAATCTCTATGAAGGAAAGGGTTAAATGGCTGTCGTTTGTATGGAGATATAATAGTATATTAACCTAAATCTCTATGAAGGAAAGGGTTAAATGGCTGTCGTTTGTATGGAGATATAATAGTATATTAACCTAAATCTCTATGAAGGAAAGGGTTAAATGGCTGTCGTTTGTATGGAGATATAATAGTATATTAACCTAAATCTCTATGAAGGAAAGGGTTAAATGGCTGTCGTTTGTATGGAGATATAATAGTATATTAACCTAAATCTCTATGAAGGAAAGGGTTAAATGGCTGTCGTTTGTATGGAGATATAATAGTATATTAACCTAAATCTCTATGAAGGAAAGGGTTAAATGGCTGTCGTTTGTATGGAGATATAATAGTATATTAACCTAAATCTCTATGAAGGAAAGGGTTAAATGGCTGTCGTTTGTATGGAGATATAATAGTATATTAACCTAAATCTCTATGAAAGAAAGGGTTAAATGGCTGTCGTTTGTATGGAGATATAATAGTATATTAACCTAAATCTCTATGAAGGAAAGGGTTAAATGGCTGTCGTTTGTATGGAGATATAATAGTATATTAACCTAAATCTCTATGAAAGAAAGGGTTAAATGGCTGTCGTTTGTATGGAGATATAATAGTATATTAACCTAAATCTCTATGAAGGAAAGGGTTAAATGGCTGTCGTTTGTATGGAGATATAATAGTATATTAACCTAAATCTCCATGAAGGAAAGGGTCAAATGGCTGTCGTTTGTATGGAGATATAATAGTATATTAACCTAAATCTCTATGAAGGAAAGGGTTAAATGGCTGTCGTTTGTATGGAGATATAATAGTATATTAACCTAAATCTCTATGAAGGAAAGGGTTAAATGGCTGTCGTTTGTATGGAGATATAATAGTATATTAACCTAAATCTCTATGAAGGAAAGGGTTAAATGGCTGTCGTTTGTATGGAGATATAATAGTATATTAACCTAAATCTCTATGAAGGAAAGGGTTAAATGGCTGTCGTTTGTATGGAGATATAATAGTATATTAACCTAAACCTCTATGAAGGAAAGGGTTAAATGGCTGTCGTTTGTATGGAGATATAATAGTATATTAACCTAAATCTCTATGAAGGAAAGGGTTAAATGGCTGTGGTTTGTATGGAGATATAATAGTATATTAACCTAAATCTCTATGAAGGAAAGGGTTAAATGGCTGTCGTTTGTATGGAGATATAATAGTATATTAACCTAAATCTCTATGAGGGAAAGGGTTAAATGGCTGTCGTTTGTATGGAGATATAATAGTATATTGACCTAAATCTCTATGAAGGAAAGGGTTAAATGGCTGTCGTTTGTATGGAGATATAATAGTATATTGACCTAAATCTCTATGAAGGAAAGGGTTAAATGGTGTTATTTAATAAATGTCAACGAAATAGGGTTAAAATGCACAGTATGGCCATTAAATACAACATTTGAATAGAAGGAGTGATTTATAATGGGTCAGTGTATCTAACCAAAATTTTATATGAAAATTGTAAAAAAGAAATTTAATATTTTTAAAAAAATAATTTAGTTTTTATAATTTTATAAAAAATTGTTTTATGGAGAAGTGGGGCCCGCACACACACACGATGTCAGCGTCCCTAGGGACTATTTCGCCCACATAGCCCTCTAAAATGATCCCTGATAATTATGTTGAAGCAAAGAATGCAACAAAACAGAAAATACATATGGTATGTACATATGTGCATGAAATTAAACAGCGTTAATGTCATTTTCAACATTGAAATAAACTTATAGTAAAGCAAACTTAAATTGGAGTCGTTTTCATATTTTGTTATTGAAAATGATATCAATACACATTAAATGTAAAAATGATTATACGCAGTTGTCTCTGTGGCGCAGGGTTAACATAGTTAGCCTAGTGACCTATATATTTCAAGTTCAAATTACTTTGATCGCTTCTACTTTTTATTTGTGGATTGTTTTAGTTATTCTTATTTATTCTCTATTCTTAAACAAAACAATTCACGGAATCATTGAAGCATGACATTGACTTTAAATTGTCAGACTGGTTTCTCGACTGAAGCTTTTTTTTTCCCGACTGAAGTAGTAATACTTTCAATTGATCATGTATATGTATATGTAGTTTACAAATGTGTCTGTATGTGTATTATGTATACAATAATAAGAAGTATCTTTCGTTACTTATTTTCTGAACCAAATCAAATCAAATCAAATTTATTCACTCAGTGCATCATACATGATACAAACATGAGGTATAGATATATAGTAATACGGTTTTAAACAGTGGTAGCCTACATAGCAAATCTAATTTACAGAGAGCAAACAGAATATGTTTCGTAAAACGTAACCATCTATTGTTTACATTTTATTTAAATAATTTGACTAGATATATTTGTTTTGTCGTATTACAGATTGAAACCAACTGCAATATATAAAACACGAAAACAATCAAATAAAAAAAGTCCACTACGAGATTCGATCGAACACATGACTTTAAAAGAAAGATTTTATTGTAGTCCGTGATCTTGCTCACCACACTGTTTAGTTTCGATTGTATTTTTATTATCCAATGAGAATGTGATAAGAATGCCATGATATTTTACTTCAAAGAAGACAGAATTTGTACAGCTAGGGAAGTAAATGTTTCGATTTTATTTGTTGTAATTGAATGATTGTTTACAATGAGTTGTACTTATTTATTGTCGATTTACATGATATTGGGGATTCTCGTGAAGTCGGGAGTTCATTAAATGTTATAGAATTGGCGCTCACGATGTATGACATAATCAGAAATTGCATCACGTATTCGCGAGATAAATAAATACATGCGTAAATCAGTCACAATTTTGACAAATGCGGGAAAAACAGGCTTAACTCCTTGAAATAAATCCCTTTTATTATAAACACGCACAAAATACAGCGTTGTACAACAACAATATCTTTATTTTCAGCAATTTCAGTTTTGCAATGTTAAACAATACTCCGAATTTATCAAGCAGTTGGAATTGTACACTTATATACTGTGCAATTCAGCAAGCTTTGGCCGCAGTTGGAATTACATGTAAATCAAATCAATTAAAATCCACTTGCAGCATTAGTTACTTATTCCTGTATCCCAATTGCCAGCATTAGTTACTTATTCTTGTATCCCAATTGCCACCATTAGTTACTTATTCCTGTGTCCCCATTGCCACCATTAGTTACTTATTCCTGTATTCCCATTGCCAGCATTAGTTACTTATTCCTGTATCCCCATTTCCAGCATTAGTTACGTATTCCTGTATCCCCATTGCCAGCATTAGTTACTTATTCCTGTGTCCCCATTGCCAGCATTAGTTACTTATTCCTGTATCCCCATTGCCAGCATTAGTTACTTATTCCTGTGTCCACATTGCCAGCATTAGTTACTTATTCCTGTATCCCCATTGCCAGCATTAGTTACTTATTCCTGTATCCCCATTGCCAGCATTAGTTACTTATTCCTGTATCCCCATTGCCAGCATTAGTTACTTATTCCTGTATCCCCATTGCCAGCATTAGTTACTTATTCCTGTGTCCCCATTGCCAGCATTAGTTACTTATTCCTGTATCCCCATTGCCAGCATTAGTTACTTATTCCTGTATCCCCATTGCCAGCATTAGTTATTTATTCCTGTATCCCCATTTCCAGCATTAGTTACTTATTCCTGTGTCTCCATTGCCAGCATTAGTTACTTATTCCTGTGTCTCCATTGCCAGCATTAGTTACTTATTCCTGTATCGCCATTGCCAGCATTAGTTACTTATTCCTGTGTCCACATTGCCAGCATTAGTTACTTATTCCTGTATCCCCATTGCCAGCATTAGTTACTTATTCCTGTGTCCACATTGCCAGCATTAGTTACTTATTCCTGTATCCCCATTGCCAGCATTAGTTACTTATTCCTGTGTCTCCATTGCCAGCATTAGTTATTTATTCCTGTGTCTCCATTGCCAGCATTAGTTACTTATTCCTGTATCCCCATTGCCAGCATTAGTTACTTATTCCTGTATCCCCATTGCCAGCATTAGTTACTTATTCCTGTATCCCCATTGCCAGCATTAGTTACTTATTCATGTGTCCCCATTGCCAGCATTAGTTACTTATTCCTGTGCCCCCATTGCCAGCATTAGTTACTTATTCCTGTATCCACATTGCCAGCATTAGTTACTTATTCCTGTATCCACATTGCCAGCATTAGTTACTTATTCCTGTATCCCCATTGCCAGCATTAGTTACTTATTCCTGTGCCCCCATTAGTTACTTATTCCTGTATCCACATTGTCAGCATTAGTTACTTATTCCTGTATCGCAATTGCCAGCATTAGTTACTTACTCCTGTGTCCCCATTGCCAGCATTAGTTACTTATTCCTGTATCCCAATTGCCAGCATTAGTTACTTACTCCTGTGTCCCCATTGCCAGCATTAGTTACTTATTCCTGTATCCCCATTGCCAGCATTAGTTACTTATTCCTGTATCCCCATTGCCAGCATTAGTTACTTATTCCTGTGCCTCCATTGCCAGCATTAGTTACTTATTCCTGTATCCACATTGCCAGCATTAGTTACTTATTCCTGTATCCACATTGCCAGCATTAGTTACTTATTGCTGTGCCCACATTGCCAGCATTAGTTACTTATTCCTGTGTCCCCATTGCCAGCATTAGTTACTTATTCCTGTATCCCCATTGCCAGTATTAGATACTTATTCCTGTATCCCCATTGCCAGTATTAGTTACTTATTCCTGTATCCCCATTGCCAGCATTAGTTACTTATTCCTGTGTCTCCATTGCCAGCATTAGTTACTTACTCCTGTGTCCCCATTGCCAGCATTAGTTACTTATTCCTGTATCCCCATTGCCAGCATTAGTTACTTATTCCTGTGTCTCCATTGCCAGCATTAGTTACTTATTCCTGTATCCACATTGCCAGCATTAGTTACTTATTGCTGTGCCCACATTGCCAGCATTAGTTACTTATTCCTGTGTCCCCATTGCCAGCATTAGTTACTTATTCCTGTATCCCCATTGCCAGTATTAGTTACTTATTCCTGTATCCCCATTGCCAGTATTAGTTACTTATTCCTGTATCCCCATTGCCAGCATTAGTTACTTATTCCTGTGTCTCCATTGCCAGCATTAGTTACTTACTCCTGTGTCCCCATTGCCAGCATTAGTTACTTATTCCTGTATCCCCATTGCCAGCATTAGTTACTTATTCCTGTGTCGACATTGCCAGCATTAGTTACTTATTCCTGTGTCCCCATTGCCAGTATTAGTTACTTATTCCTGTATCCCCATTGCCAGCATTAGTTATTTGTTCCTGTATCCCCATTTCCAGCATTAGTCTCTTATTCCTGTGTCTCCATTGCCAGCATTAGTTACTTATTCCTGTGTCTCCATTGCCAGCATTAGTTACTTATTCCTGTATCGCCATTGCCAGCATTAGTTACTTATTCCTGTGTCCACATTGCCAGCATTAGTTACTTATTCCTGTATCCCCATTGCCAGCATTAGTTACTTATTCCTGTATCCCCATTGCCAGCATTAGTTACTTATTCCTGTGTCCACATTGCCAGCATTAGTTACTTATTCCTGTATCCCCATTGCCAGCATTAGTTACTTATTCCTGTGTCTCCATTGCCAGCATTAGTTATTTATTCCTGTGTCTCCATTGCCAGCATTAGTTACTTATTCCTGTATCCCCATTGCCAGCATTAGTTACTTATTCCTGTATCCCCATTGCCAGCATTAGTTACTTATTCCTGTATCCCCATTGCCAGCATTAGTTACTTATTCATGTGTCCCCATTGCCAGCATTAGTTACTTATTCCTGTGCCCCCATTGCCAGCATTAGTTACTTATTCCTGTATCTACATTGCCAGCATTAGTTACTTATTCCTGTATCCACATTGCCAGCATTAGTTACTTATTCCTGTATCCCCATTGCCAGCATTAGTTACTTATTCCTGTGCCCCCATTAGTTACTTATTCCTGTATCCACATTGTCAGCATTGGTTACTTATTCCTGTATCGCAATTGCCAGCATTAGTTACTTACTCCTGTGTCCCCATTGCCAGCATTAGTTACTTATTCCTGTATCCCAATTGCCAGCATTAGTTACTTACTCCTGTGTCCCCATTGCCAGCATTAGTTACTTATTCCTGTATCCCCATTGCCAGCATTAGTTACTTATTCATGTGTCCCCATTGCCAGCATTAGTTACTTATTCCTGTGCCCCCATTGCCAGCATTAGTTACTTATTCCTGTATCTACATTGCCAGCATTAGTTACTTATTCCTGTATCCACATTGCCAGCATTAGTTACTTATTCCTGTATCCACATTGCCAGCATTAGTTACTTATTCCTGTGCCCCCATTGCCAGCATTAGTTACTTATTCCTGTATCCACATTGCCAGCATTAGTTACTTATTCCTGTGTCCCCATTGCCAGCATTAGTTACTTATTCCTGTATCCCAATTGCCAGCATTAGTTACTTACTCCTGTGTCCCCATTGCCAGCATTAGTTACTTATTCCTGTATCCCCATTGCCAGCATTAGTTACTTATTCCTGTATCCCCATTGCCAGCATTAGTTACTTATTCCTGTGCCCCCATTGCCAGCATTAGTTGTTACTTATTCCTGTATCCACATTGCCAGCATTAGTTACTTATTCCTGTATCCACATTGCCAGCATTAGTTACTTATTCCTGTATCCCCATTGCCAGCATTAGTTACTTATTCCTGTATCCCCATTGCCAGCATTAGTTACTTATTCCTGTATCCCCATTGCCAGCATTAGTTACTTATTCCTGTGTCCCCATTGCCAGCATTAGTTACTTATTCCTGTATCCCCATTGCCAGCATTAGTTACTTATTCCTGTATCCCCATTGCCAGCATTAGTTACTTATTCCTGTGTCTCCATTGCCAGCATTAGTTACTTATTCCTGTATCCACATTGCCAGCATTAGTTACTTATTGCTGTGCCCACATTGCCAGCATTAGTTACTTATTCCTGTGTCCCCATTGCCAGCATTAGTTACTTATTCCTGTATCCCCATTGCCAGTATTAGTTACTTATTCCTGTATCCCCATTGCCAGTATTAGTTACTTATTTCTGTATCCCCATTGCCAGCATTAGTTACTTATTCCTGTGTCTCCATTGCCAGCATTAGTTACTTACTCCTGTGTCCCCATTGCCAGCATTAGTTACTTATTCCTGTATCCCCATTGCCAGCATTAGTTACTTATTCCTGTGTCTCCATTGCCAGCATTAGTTACTTATTCCCATGTCTCCATTGCCAGCATTAGTTACTTATTCCTGTGTCCCCATTGCCAGCATTAGTTACTTATTCCTGTATCCCCATTGCCAGCATTAGTTATTTATTCCTGTATCCCCATTGCCAGCATTAGTTACTTATTCCTGTGCCTCCATTGCCAGCATTAGTTACTTATTCCTGTATCCACATTGCCAGCATTAGTTACTTATTCCTGTATCCCCATTGCCAGCATTAGTTACTTATTCCTGTGTCTCCATTGCCAGCATTAGTTACTTATTCCTGTGTCTCCATTGCCAGCATTAGTTACTTATTCCTGTGTCTCCATTGCCAGCATTAGTTACTTATTCCTGTATCGCCATTGCCAGCATTAGTTACTTATTCCTGTGTCCACATTGCCAGCATTAGTTACTTATTCCTGTATCCCATTGCCAGCATTAGTTACTTATTCCTGTATCCCCATTGCCAGCATTAGTTACTTATTCCTGTGTCCACATTGCCAGCATTAGTTACTTATTCCTGTATCCCCATTGCCAGCATTAGTTACTTATTCCTGTGTCTCCATTGCCAGCATTAGTTATTTATTCCTGTGTCTCCATTGCCAGCATTAGTTACTTATTCCTGTGTCTCCATTGCCAGCATTAGTTACTTATTCCTGTGTCTCCATTGCCAGCATTAGTTACTTATTCCTGTATCGCCATTGCCAGCATTAGTTACTTATTCCTGTGTCCACATTGCCAGCATTAGTTACTTATTCCTGTATCCCCATTGCCAGCATTAGTTACTTATTCCTGTATCCCCATTGCCAGCATTAGTTACTTATTCCTGTGTCCCCATTGCCAGCATTAGTTACTTATTCCTGTATC
>JABXNX010002023.1:2500-10557 GCA_014843695.1 Archivesica marissinica | reverse complement strand
CAAAAACAATGTTATCAATATATTTTATTAATAATTGCTTAAAGCTATAAAATTAACAATTATCAATAAAATTATATTGAATTTATGTATGAAAAAAGACATACACTCAACTTAATTGGTATTTGAAACCATGCAGCTCAAAATAAATACCATAAAATAGCACAGTACTAACCATTCTTATCATATTCATGCATGTTCTCTTAAACTTTCCAGAAAATATATAATATGCTGTTAACCATTATAATTCTGACTGGTGTGGCTAACTAATTTTTCCACAGGTGTGAAAATCCCCATAATAAAGCAATAAAACCTTATTGTTGGAGCACTGCAATCAACTGTGACACGATGATGATTCCGTTTATTTACCCTCGCCACCGGTAAACCATATGGGCGAGCTCACGTGCTTTCGCACCGTCGATTATTCGATGAAGTGTTGTAGTCGTCGGTGTCTTGTAGAGTAGTGTAGATTGAAGTTGTGGATTCCCGTGAAGATTTCGATCCAAGATGATTATGTTACTCGATGATTATTCTTTGTTGGTTATGTCTAAGTCTAAGAAGATTATGCTCTAGAAGATTATGGTGCTGGTGATTATGGTACTGGTGTCTCTTCGCCATCATGTCCAAGGTGATTATTTTCTCGGTTCTTTTTAGGGCCACATCCTCCACGATTAGTCGGCTCACAGCAGCAAAATGGTTCGGTTGTTCCGTTGTTGTCCACCCCGTTGACGCATCCGGGGTCGAGGTCGCATCCCTCCGTCTCCAACCGCTCGCCCGTAGTTGGAGACAGATAAAAGAGTTTGAGGCGACGAGTGCGCCATCCACGCGAAACGACTGCCGTCTTCTCCTACCCAGTCACTCGTCGCCTCTTCAGCCCCCCAGTGCTAGCTGTCGCTGATCTAGGCAAGTGTAAGACACTCAAAAGAGTCGATGCGGGTCCTCGTCTGTATGCGTCAGCGGCGTGGATTGGTCACTTCGGAACAGGTGATCCAATTTCCTGCTGTGAGCTGTGCCTTGTCCCGACGTGCACGGTGTGGAGGCACGAACAAGAACTGTGACACTTCCTGTGTTACATGTTTTATATCATTCATAATACATAATATGTTATTACTGTATGAGCAAGGACAGATAACGTGTGCCTCCCAGTGCAAGAAACTTTTCCATGCCATAGAATAATGACCCCCTATGTTTACACAGTAAGAGTGAGAGTGGTCATTTTTCCATGCCATAGAATAATGACCCCCTGTATGTATGTAAACTATATGAGAGAGGGGGAGGGTCACTTTTCCATGCCATAGAATAATAACCCCCTGTTTATTAACTATATGAGTGACGGGGGGTCACTTTTCCATGCCATAGAATAATGACCCCCCTGTATATTAACTAGCATTAGTAAAGGGGGGTCACTTTTCCATGCCATAGAATAATGACCCCCCTGTATATTAACTATATCAGTGAAGGGGGTCGCTTTTCCATGCCATAGAATAATGACCCCCCTGTATATTAACTATGAGTGAGGGGGGGTCGCTTTTCCATGCCATAGAATAATGACCCCCCTGTATATTAAGTATATGTGTGAGGGGGGTCACTTTTCCATGCCATAGAATAATGACCCCCCTCACACATATATAATATACAGGGGGGTCATTATTCTATGGCATGGAAAAGCGACCCCACCCTCACTCATAGTTAATATAACTAGCATTAGTAAAGGGGGGTCACTTTTCCATGCCATAGAATAATGACCCCCCTGTATATTAACTATATGAGTGAAGGGGGTCGCTTTTCCATGCCATAGAATAATGACCCCCCTGTATATTAAATGAGTGAGGGGGGTCGCTTTTCCATGCCATAGAATAATGACCCCCCTGTATATTAGGTATATGTGTGAGGGGGGTCACTTTTCCATGCCATAGAATAATGACCCCCCTGTATATTAACTATTTGAGTGAGGGGGGTCGCTTTTCCATGCCATAGAATAATGACCCCCCTGTATATTAAGTATATGAGTGAGGGGGGTCACTTTTCCATGCCATAGAATAATGACCCCCCTGTATATTAAGTATATGTGTGAGGGGGGTCACTTTTCCATGCCATAGAATAATGACCCCCCTGTATATTAAGTATATGAGTGAGGAGGGTCACTTTTCCATGCCATAGAATAATGACCCTGAAGAGGGTCACTTTTCCATGCCATAGAATAATGACTCCCCAGTATATTAACTATGAGTGAGGGGGGTCGCTTTTCCATGCCATAGAATAATGACCCCCCAGTATATTAACTATGAGTGAGGGGGGTCGCTTTTCCATGCCATAGAATAATGACCCCCCTGTATATTAAGTATATGAGTGAGGGGGGTCACTTTTCCATGCCATAGAATAATGACCCCCCTGTATATTAAGTATATGAGTGAGGAGGGTCACTTTTCCATGCCATAGAATAATGACCCCCCTGTATATTAAGTATATGAGTGAGGAGGGTCACTTTTCCATGCCATAGAATAATGACCCCCCAGTATATTAACTATGAGTGAGGGGGGGTCGCTTTTCCATGCCATAGAATAATGACCCCCCTGTATATTAACTATGAGTGAGGGGGGTCACTTTTCCATGCCATAGAATAATGACCCCCCTGTATATTAAGTATATGTGTGAGGGGGGTCACTTTTCCATGCCATAGAATAATGACCCCCCAGTATATTAACTATGAGTGAGGGGGGTCGCTTTTCCATGCCATAGAATAATGACCCCCAGTATATTAACTATATGAGTGAGTGGGGTCACTTTTCCATTATCCTATGATATGGATAGTGACTCCCTCCCACTCATATAATCTGCACATATGGGGGTGATTATTCTATGATATGGATAGTGACTCCCTCTCACTCATATAATCTGCACATATGAGGGTGATTAACCTATGATATGGATAGTGACTCCCTCCCACTCATATAATCTGCACATATGGGGGTGATTATCCTATGATATGGATAGTGACACACTCCAACTCATATAATCTACACATATGGGGGTGATTATCCTATGATATGGATAGTGACTCCCTCCCACTCATATAATATACACATATGGGGGTGGTTATCCTATGATATGGCTAGTGACCCCTCTCACTCATATAATCTACACATATGGGGGTGATTATTCTGTTATGTTATATTTATATTTCGGATTTTACGCCTGCATCAGCACCATTTTGGGCTATATCGCCGCCGAGCAGTTTACCTAACAACACCTTTCCTGGGCAGGCTCCAGCAGTTAACCAGTACTTGGGTGCACCAACCTCCGTAAGAAACTGCCAACTTTTTCATATAAATGAGACACGGCCTACAGGGTTACAGTGGTATACAAGTCAGCGACCTTAACCACTCGACCACAGACTCGGACATAATTATACAGTACTAAACTTTTATTGATCAAACATCGGTAAAATACAGAATACATTATTTGTATAACTCTCAAATGTGGGTAAAATGTGCTAAAACCATCTTAAATAAAGTAATATATTAATGTGTACGTGTGTGGGTGTGTATTCGTAATGAGAGACATCGGTCAGTTACTTCCCCTGAATACTCCCTAAAATAGATAGGTACTATTAAGTGTTTCCTCTGTTTTTATCGTTGTTTCCTTTGCACAACATGCTTGCAATTTTATTCCACTATCGCTTCTTATAATTATTAAATTACTATATATCTCGACAGATCTCCTACAGTATATGCAATGGGTACTTATTTTAAAAGAATGTTATCAGTTAATTAACACGATTTTAAATCACATTTATCATACCGCAACAACATCTGGTTAGGGGACAACAGTAAAAACAAAGGATTCTAACTAAAAGGACCTATTCACATTTGAGAATAAATCAGACTTTATCTGCCAAGGGAGGTAATAAAAAAATAGAGATGTCTCTTATTGTATTAAAGTACTTTTTCAATATTGTTGTATTAGTAATTATATTCAAGCATTTGGAAAGTATTCATATTCGTATTCAATACATCTTATGAGTATTCAACCCTGTCCCTGGTGATAAGCAATAAAGGATGGATTTCGTTACTACAAAACGTAGGAATAGTGGTTTTCTAACGAATACATGATGGCAACTTTCTTAGAAAGTGTGATGGCCAGCTTGAACAGCAATACGACATTAACCGTTTCCTTCATAGAGATTTAGGTTAATATACTATTATAGCTTGATACAAACGACAGCCATTTACCTATCATGCAGTAGTTGCCATATCTATCCCACCTCCATAGATATTACTGGGACTACATGAGATTCTGGCCTTTATTATGAACATTGGTTTGGCTACTACATTATCAATGTATGTCGTATTGGTAATGATGTCAAGAGGTGCTTCTATGAGGGAAATGGTTAAACTTGTAAATAACAATGCAAATTCTCATCAACAATTACTAGGCGTGGCAGACGTACGAGAGTATATTAGATTCGTCTCATTATAGGATACAAACTAAACATACACACATTTCTATACCATACAGAGACATAATGGTGTCACATTATTGATGTAATAGTTATCTCTCATTTTGTTATATTTCATGTAAGTATATGTCTCTTATACTCAGTTAGAGTTTCATGTAGAAACATTTCCCATTTGACCTAAGCCTTTTCTACGGAAGCCTACAGGGGCCATTTTGACTTATGACTTACAACTTAGATCTTAGGACTTAGAACTTAGGACTTAGAACTTAGATGTTAGGACTTACGGAAGCCTACAGGGGCCATTTTGACATATGACTTAGAACTTAGATCTTAGGACTTAGAACTTAGGACTTAGAACTTAGATGTTAGGACTTACGACTTAGACGTAAAGCATTGGTGAGTGCTTGCATGCGTGCATAGGTGAGTGTGTGAGTGTGTGAGTGCGTGAGTGTGTAAGTGTGTGAGTGCGTGAGTGAGTACGTGCATCGGTGAGTGCGTGCATGCGTGCATCGGTGAGTGTGTGAGTGTGTGAGTGTGTAAGTGTGTGAGTGCGTGAGTGAGTACGTGCATCGGTGAGTGCGTGCATGCGTGCATCGGTGAGTGTGTGAGTGTGTGAGTGCGTGAGTGTGTGAGTGTGTGAGTGCGTGAGTGTGTGAGTGTGTGGGTGTGTAAGTGTGTGAGTGCGTGGGTGTGTAAGTGTGTGAGTGCGTGGGTGTGTAAGTGTGTGAGTGCGTGGGTGCGTGGGTGCGTGAGTGAGTGCGTGCATCGGTGAGTGCATGAGTGCGTGCATCGGTGAGTGCGTGCATGCGTGCATCGGTGAGTGTGTGAGTGCGTGAGTGTGCAAGTGTGTGAGTGCGTGAGTGCGTGAGTGAGTGCGTGCATCGGTGAGTGCGTGAGTGTGTGAGTGCGTGCATCATTGAGTGCGTGCATCGGTGAGTGCGTGCATCATTGAGTGCGTGCATCGGTGAGTGCGTGCATCATTGAGTGCGTGCATCGGTGAGTGCGTGAGTGCGTGCATCATTGCGTGCGTGCATCGGTGAGTGTGTGCATCGGTGAGTGCGTGCATCGGTTAGTGCGTGCATCGGTGAGTGCGTGCATCGGTGAGTGCGTGAGTGCGTGCATCATTGAGTGCGTGCATCGGTGAGTGCGTGCATCATTGAGTGCGTGCATCGGTGAGGGTTGACCACTTTTGTTCTGGTAGATATTAACTGCTGATATTTCACAGTCTGAGGCCCCTAACATATCTAGGTAGGTATTAACTGCTGATATTTCACAGTCTGAGGCCCCTAACATATCTAGGTAGGTATTAACTGCTGATATTTCACAGTCTGAGGCCCCTAACATATCTAGGTAGGTATTAACTGCTGATATTTCACAGTCTGAGGCCCCTAACATATCTAGGTAGGTATTAACTGCTGATATTTCACAGTCTGAGGCCCCTAACATATCTAGGTAGGTATTAACTGCTGATATTTCACAGTCTGAGGCCCCTAACATATCTAGGTAGGTATTAACTGCTGATATTTCACAGTCTGAGGCCCCTAACATATCTAGGTAGGTATTAACTGCTGATATTTCACAGTCTGAGGCCCCTAACATATCTAGGTAGGTATTAACTGCTGATATTTCACAGTCTGAGGCCCCTAACATATCTAGGTAGGTATATTATAAAAGGGTCTACCCCAAAAATCTTAAACTTTTTTTAGGGCCTAACCCGCAAAGTACTATAAAAACCTGTGATATTCCGCTCTAAATAGGCCTCCTACTCTAACATGTCCAGTCATAGGCTTTGACCTAAGTATCCTTTTTGGAATTTTAGCCCTTTTTAGGTGTGCTCCCAGGGGTCCCATACTTTGCCATAACGGAGTATCTAACATCCTAAGCACGCCCAAAACACCGTTTGTCAACAGCTGCCCCAGTTTGCGGAAACCTAGCGTGGGTAGGTTGTGTTAGGGATGCCATTGACCTATATTGGTGACGTTTTTCTCTTGAATCATTAGAGCTACTGCTTTAAAGTGAGTATTAGTTAGCGCATGCTACTGGTGGCATTGAATAAATGCAATATTGGGAACGTACATTTTCAAGGGGTGATAGGGGCAGGGGGTTGAACATGGTGGTTCTTTTTGGTGACCAGAACTACTATAAATGAACTCAGTGAGGTCCTGTGAAGTTTTGTGTTTAAAAAAAAAGATCAGATATTACGTATTTGTTGACAAATACATAGGGTACAAACGTTTTGGACCCAAAACATGTAGAGAAAAGGGAAAAAAACGCCGTGCGGCATTTTGCGGCATTTATCACATATTGCACTGCCCACCCCACCAGGGTTCTCATAGAAGAGGGTGAGATATTTTAAAACGGACTTCAGATTCGTGCTTAGAATGAATTACCACCACACACGGACCGGGGGGGTTTGGGGGTAAAAAATATTTCCCCCGAAAAAACACCAACGGGTGTTTTTATGTTTAGAATTTATACCTCCAAATCGCCCCCATACTTTGTCCTAGGGGGTTATCTGGCCTCCTAAACACGAATCTGAAGTCCGTTTTACGATATCTCACCCCCTTAACCCTCATAGGAGGGTTAGGTTGATTTTTTAAGGGTGACATTTTTTACCTCCAAATCGTCTGATACATTTTTCTAAAGGGTTATCTGGCCTCCTAATCACGAATCTGAAGTCCGTTTTACGATATCTCATCCCTTCACTGAGATATAGGCTGGGGAAGTTGCTATTTTGGAGATTGAGGGTTAGGGTTATGAGGAGGTGTCTGTGGACGTTCGGTGATGTCTGTTGAGGAAGCATGGTGTCTGTGGTGGAAGCATGGTGTATGTGGAGGAAGCATGGTGGGTGTATGTGGAGGAAGCATGATGTCTGTGGAGGAAGCATGGTGTCTGTGGAGGAAGCATGGTGTCTGTGGAGGATGCATGGTGTCTGTGGAGGCTGCATGGTGTCTGTGGAGGAAGCATGGTGTATGTGGAGGATGCATGGTGTATGTGGAGGATGCATGGTGTATGTGGAGGATGCATGGTGTATGTGGAGGATGCATGGTGTTATGTGGAGGATGCATGATGTATGTGGAGGATGCATGGTGTATGTGGAGGGTGCATGGTGTATGTGGAGGATGCATGGTGTATTTGGAGGATGCATGGTGTCTGTGGAGGATGCATGGTGTATGTGGAGGGTGCATGGTGATGTCTGTGGAGGAAGCATGGTGTCTGTGGAGGAGCCGTGGTGTCTGTGGAGGCTATGTGGTGTGTGTGATATCAGTGAAGGGGGTGAGATATCTTAAAACGGACTTCAGATTCGTGATTAGGAGGCCAGATAACCCCCTAGGACAAAGTATGAGAGGGTTTTGGAGGTGAGAACAATGTTCCGCCTAAAATAGCACCAGACACCCCACCCTAGATCTCAGTGATCTCAGTGAAGGGGGTGAGATACGGTAAAACAGAGTCAGATCCATGCGTAGAATGCCAAGTAGCCGCTTAGGACAATGTATGCGAGGAGGTTGGACACAGTATGAGAGGATTTGGAGGTAAAGAAATTGCCCCCCTAAAATAGCACCTTCCATAGCCTCGATCTCAGTGAAGGGGGCGAGATATC
>JABXNX010002022.1:0-10567 GCA_014843695.1 Archivesica marissinica | reverse complement strand
CTTACCCGTAGGTCGTCTCCAGTATTTTACCATGTATGTCGTATATACTTACCCGTAGGTCGTCTCCAGTATTTTACCATGTATGTCGTATATACTTACCCGTAGGTTGTCTCCAGTATTTTACCATGTATGTCGTATATACTTACCCGTAGGTCGTCTCCAGTATTTTACCATGCATGTCGTATATACTCTCCCATAGGTCGTCTCCAGTATTTTACCATGTAGGTCGTCTCCAGTATTTTACCATGTATGTCGTATATACTTACCCGTAGGTCGTCTCCAGTATTTTACCATGTATGTCGTATATACTTACCCATAGGTCGTCTCCAGTATTTTACCATGTATGTCGTATATACTTACCCGTAGGTTGTCTCCAGTATTTTACCATGCATGTCGTATATACTTACCCGTAGGTCGTCTCCAGTATTTTACCATGTATGTCGTATATACTTACCCGTAGGTTGTCTCCAGTATTTTACCATGTATGTCGTATATACTTACCCGTAGGTCGTCTCCAGTATTTTACCATGCATGTCGTATATACTCCCATAGTTTACCTGTAGGTCGTCTCCAGTATTTTACCATGTATGTCGTATATACTTACCCGTAGGTTGTCTCCAGTATTTTACCATGTATGTCGTATATACTTACCCATAGGTCGTCTCCAGTATTTTACCATGTATGTCGTATATACTTACCCGTAGGTTGTCTCCAGTATTTTACCATGCATGTCGTATATACTTACCCGTAGGTCGTCTCCAGTATTTTACCATGCATGTCGTATATACTTACCCATAGGTCGTCTCCAGTATTTTACCATGTATGTCGTATATACTTACCCGTAGGTCGTCTCCAGTATTTTACCATGTATGTCGTATATACTTACCCGTAGGTCGTCTCCAGTATTTTACCATGTATGTCGTATATACTTACCCGTAGGTCGTCTCCAGTATTTTACCATGTATGTCGTATATACTTACCCGTAGGTCGTCTCCAGTATTTTACCATGTATGTCGTATATACTTACCCGTAGGTTGTCTCCAGTATTTTACCATGCATGTCGTATATACTTACCCGTAGGTTGTCTCCAGTATTTTACCATGCATGTCGTATATACTTACCCGTAGGTCGTCTCCAGTATTTTACCATGTATGTTGTATATACTCCCCCGTAGGTCGTCTCCAGTATTTTACCATGCATGTCGTATATACTTACCCGTAGGTTGTCTCCAGTATTTTACCATGTATGTCGTATATACTTACCCGTAGGTCGTCTCCAGTATTTTACCATGTATGTTGTATATACTTACCCGTAGGTCGTCTCCAGTATTTTACCATGTATGTCGTATATACTTACCCGTAGGTCGTCTCCAGTATTTTACCATGTATGTCGTATATACTTACCCGTAGGTCGTCTCCAGTATTTTACCATGTATGTCGTATATACTTACCCGTAGGTCGTCTCCAGTATTTTACCATGTATGTCGTATATACTTACCCGTAGGTCGTCTCCAGTATTTTACCATGTATGTCGTATATACTTACCCATAGGTCGTCTCCAGTATTTTACCATGTATGTCGTATATACTCCCCAGTAGGTCGTCTCCAGTATTTTACCATGCATGTCGTATATACTTACCCATAGGTCGTCTCCAGTATTTTACCATGTATGTCGTATATACTTACCCGTAGGTTGTCTCCAGTATTTTACCATGTATGTCGTATATACTTACCCGTAGGTCGTCTCCAGTATTTTACCATGTATGTCGTATATACTTACCCGTAGGTTGTCTCCAGTATTTTACCATGCATGTCGTATATACTTACCCGTAGGTTGTCTCCAGTATTTTACCATGCATGTCGTATATACTTACCCGTAGGTCGTCTCCAGTATTTTACCATGTATGTCGTATATACTTACCCGTAGGTCGTCTCCAGTATTTTACCATGTATGTCGTATATACTTACCCGTAGGTCGTCTCCAGTATTTTACCATGTATGTCGTATATACTTACCCGTAGGTCGTCTCCAGTATTTTACCATGTATGTCGTATATACTTACCCGTAGGTCGTCTCCAGTATTTTACCATGTATGTCGTATATACTCCCTTACCGTAGGTCGTCTCCAGTATTTTACCATGTATGTCGTATATACTTACCCGTAGGTCGTCTCCAGTATTTTACCATGTATGTCGTATATACTTACCCGTAGGTTGTCTCCAGTATTTTACCATGTATGTCGTATATACTTACCCGTAGGTTGTCTCCAGTATTTTACCATGCATGTCGTATATACTCTCCCATAGGTCGTCTCCAGTATTTTACCATGTAGGTCGTCTCCAGTATTTTACCATGTATGTCGTATATACTTACCCGTAGGTTGTCTCCAGTATTTTACCATGTATGTCGTATATACTTACCCATAGGTCGTCTCCAGTATTTTACCATGTATGTCGTATATACTTACCCGTAGGTTGTCTCCAGTATTTTACCATGTATGTCGTATATACTTACCCGTAGGTCGTCTCCAGTATTTTACCATGTATGTCGTATATACTTACCCGTAGGTCGTCTCCAGTATTTTACCATGTATGTCGTATATACTTACCCGTAGGTGTCTCCAGTATTTTACCATGCATGTCGTATATACTCCCCATAGGTCGTCTCCAGTATTTTACCATGTAGGTCGTCTCCAGTATTTTACCATGTATGTCGTATATACTTACCCGTAGGTTGTCTCCAGTATTTTACCATGTATGTCGTATATACTTACCCATGTCGTCTCCAGTATTTTACCATGTATGTCGTATATACTTACCCGTAGGTCGTCTCCAGTATTTTACCATGCATGTCGTATATACTTACCCGTAGGTCGTCTCCAGTATTTTACCATGCATGTCGTATATACTTACCCATAGGTCGTCTCCAGTATTTTACCATGTATGTCGTATATACTTACCCGTAGGTCGTCTCCAGTATTTTACCATGTATGTCGTATATACTTACCCATAGGTCGTCTCCAGTATTTTACCATGTATGTCGTATATACTTACCCGTAGGTTGTCTCCAGTATTTTACCATGTATGTCGTATATACTTACCCGTAGGTCGTCTCCAGTATTTTACCATGTATGTCGTATATACTTACCCGTAGGTTGTCTCCAGTATTTTACCATGCATGTCGTATATACTTACCCGTAGGTTGTCTCCAGTATTTTACCATGCATGTCGTATATACTTACCCGTAGGTCGTCTCCAGTATTTTACCATGTATGTCGTATATACTTACCCGTAGGTCGTCTCCAGTATTTTACCATGCATGTCGTATATACTTACCCGTAGGTTGTCTCCAGTATTTTACCATGTATGTCATATATACTTACCCGTAGGTTGTCTCCAGTATTTTACCATGCATGTCGTATATACTCCCCCATAGGTCGTCTCCAGTATTTTACCATGTATGTTGTATATACTTACCCGTAGGTCGTCTCCAGTATTTTACCATGTATGTTGTATATACTCCCCCGTAGGTCGTCTCCAGTATTTTACCATGCATGTCGTATATACTTACCCGTAGGTTGTCTCCAGTATTTTACCATGTATGTCGTATATACTTACCCGTAGGTCGTCTCCAGTATTTTACCATGTATGTCGTATATACTTACCCGTAGGTCGTCTCCAGTATTTTACCATGTATATCGTATATACTCCCCCGTAGGTCGTCTCCAGTATTTTACCATGTATGTCGTATATACTTACCCGTAGGTCGTCTCCAGTATTTTACCATGTATGTTGTATATACTTACCCGTAGGTCGTCTCCAGTATTTTACCATGTATGTCGTATATACTTACCCGTAGGTTGTCTCCAGTATTTTACCATGTATGTCGTATATACTTACCCGTAGGTTGTCTCCAGTATTTTACCATGCATGTCGTATATACTCCCCCATAGGTCGTCTCCAGTATTTTACCATGTATGTCGTATATACTTACCCGTAGGTCGTCTCCAGTATTTTACCATGTATGTCGTATATACTTACCCGTAGGTCGTCTCCAGTATTTTACCATGCATGTCGTATATACTTACCCGTAGGTTGTCTCCAGTATTTTACCATGTATGTCGTATATACTTACCCGTAGGTCGTCTCCAGTATTTTACCATGTATGTCGTATATACTTACCCGTAGGTCGTCTCCAGTATTTTACCATGTATGTCGTATATACTCCCCATAGGTCGTCTCCAGTATTTTACCATGCATGTCGTATATACTTACCCGTAGGTCGTCTCCAGTATTTTACCATGTATGTTGTATATACTCACCCGTAGGTCGTCTCCAGTATTTTACCATGTATTTTAATTTTTAAGGAGAATGGGGCGAAGTCGGGGTCCCAAGGGCGACTAGTTCACCCATGTCACCCTCTAGAATGAGCCCTGCAGTAATAAGAACACGTAATTATTTGCTCCTTAGAATGTCTGGGCATTGTATATAGCACATTCTAAATGTTAACATTTAATCCATAATTACGTTTTAGAAAGTCTGCATTACGTACCTTGCTTGCTATAGGAGAATACCTCTATAAGCTATAGCTTTCGGTTCTAATCCATGTTCATACATGTCTCTAAATTAAGTGTGTACATGTATATTTGTATATATGCTATATATGCAACGCATCAATGAAGTCTGCCTCCATGATCGAGTGGTTAAGGTCGCTGACTTGTATACCACTGTAACCTATCATCACTGATGGTCACGGGTTCGAGACCTGCTCAGGCCGTGTCTCATTTATATGAAAAAGTTTGCAGTTTCTTACGGAGGTTGGTGCACCCAAGTACTGGTTAACTGCTGGAGCCTGCCCAGGAAAGGTGTTATTAGGTAAACTGCCCTCCGGCGATATAGCCCGAAATGGTGCTGATGCAGGCGTAAAACCCGAAATATAACATATAACATAACATATAACGTCTTTCAGATGGGACATTAAACCGAGGTCTCGTACACCGTGCATGTAAAAGAACCAGAGGAGACTCTGGAATTGGTCTATCTGTATCATTGCACTATCCTCCAAAACTTGCACTGGCCAAACATGCAATTTACATGTGTGGTATTCATTTTATCAACCCGTCTTATACATGTATGCAAGTGCATGCCAAAACCCACATATTTCAGGACTAAAGTAGGGGGGTCGTCTTATAGGCAGGATCGTCTTGTAAGCGGTTATGGACAGTAATTGTTTTATGACCTAAGCTTTTATTGCGACTCAATCTTCAAACCAAGTAAACAACAATCTAATTACAAAATGTGTAATGCACGCCCTTAGGAATGTGTTGTACCAATCTTCAAGATATCCATTAAATAAATAAATAAATAAATAAATAAATTGTACAATATGTGATGTCGTGATGGAAGTCGTGAAAGGTGCGAAAGATCCAGAGTTTGAGCACTGCTGGAGCCGATGCGATTGTGTCCTTAGGCAAGGCATTTAAATTCCACGTTGCCTCTTCTCTCTCCCTCGTGGCGATGGATTCCATCAGGAATGAGGTCTCGAGAGTGATTAATACAAGTTGTAAGAACTTGTTTCGCAATCGAGCTAAAATAAATTTGTATAAACTAATATGCGATGTTGTATTTTTCAGTTCATGCTTCGGACAAGACGAGACTGGATCATTCCAGGAGAGCAGCATTTCTACATCAAGACTTCGAACCCACAGGACAGACAAGCATGGCTGGTCGCTCTCGGCACATCCAAGGCCTCGATGGGCAAAGCAAATTATGAAGACCCAGGTAAGGATCGATGTTGCTTGCTATCTCAGCACGTCAATGTCTCCATGGGCAAAACAAATTATTAAGACCCAGATAAGGATCGGTGTTACTTGCTATCTCGGCACGTCAATGTCTCCATGGGCAAAACAAATTATGAAGACCCAGATACGGGTCGGTGTTGCTTGCTATCTCGGCACGTCAATGTCTCCATGGGCAAAACAAATTATTAAGACCCAGATAAGGATCGGTGTTACTTGCTATCTCGGCACGTCAATGTCTCCATGGGCAAAACAAATTATGAAGACCCAGATAAGGATCGGTGTTGCTTGCTATCTCGGCACGTCAATGTCTCCATGGGCAAAACAAATTATTAAGACCCAGATAAGGATCGGTGTTACTTGCTATCTCGGCACGTCAATGTCTCCATGGGCAAAACAAATTATGAAGACCCAGATACGGGTCGGTGTTGCTTGCTATCTCGGCACGTCAATGTCTCCATGGGCAAAACAAATTATTAAGACCCAGATAAGGATCGGTGTTACTTGCTATCTCGGCACGTCAATGTCTCCATGGGCAAAACAAATTATTAAGACCCAGATAAGGATCGGTGTTGCTTGCTATCTCGGCACGTCAATGTCTCCATGGGCAAAAAAATTATTAAGACCCAGATAAGGATCGGTGTTGCTTGCTATGTCGGCACGTCAATGTCTCCATGGGCAAAATAAATTATTAAGACCCAGATAAGGATCGGTGTTGCTTGCTATGTCGGCACGTCAACGTCTCCATGGGCAAAATAAATTATTAAGACCCAGATAAGGATCGGTGTTGCTTGCTATGTCGGCACGTCAACGTCTCCATGGGCAAAACAAATTATTAAGACCCAGATAAGTGTCGGTGTTTACTTGCTTTCATCCGTGCCAATGTGAGTGATGAATATAAGTTGTGTTTTTGACAATGTTCATTGACAAATGAGTGTGCAGCCAGCCAAGGGAATAACAGTAAGTGGCTGCTTAGCACTGGTGGCTGCTTAATAGAGGTCAAATGTATAACAAAGCAACATATTGGGAACATGGAAACTGGCTGCCTAATGCAGGTTGGCTGCTTAATAGAGGTGACCACAAACACATGTTTGACTGTATATCACATATTGTGGCGTGCATGGTCCAATTGTAGAGCGACGGATATGGAATCGATGGGTCACAGGTTCGATACGCGGTCAGGGCATCTGTGGTGTGAATGATCAAGGCACCTCATATACATTACCTAGTACTGGTTAACCGCTCGGTCAACTAAGCCATGCACAGGCATCATGTCTAGGTCCCCGCAAGGTGTTTGACATTAACGGAACATACATGCATAAATATTGTATAATTTAATTGGGAGAAAGGATAGCATGCAGTGACATTATCCCCCTTATGACTTTAAAATGGCAACAACGTCAACAACAGTACCTTTCTGATCTCCCTTGTGCAAAATGACCCTTAACCTAAAACTGACCCTTTTTTATGCAGCATCTAAATACGAGTTTGGTTTATTTGGTTTTGTTTTCTTTTCTATCAATGCAATGCCAACGTACTACGTACGAACCCACCATTTTAGTCTGTCTAGCTAACGTACACCACATCTTCCATCGATGGGTAGTGAGGGGAGTGGTTGCGGTAAGTCTGTCTAGCTAACGTAAGTCTGTCTAGCTAACGTACACCACATCTTCCATGGATGGTTAGTGAGGGGAGTGGTTGAGGTAAGTCCATCTAGCTAACATACACCACATCTTCCATGGATGGGTAGTTAGGGGAGTGTTTGCAGTAAGTCCATCTAGCTAACGTACACCACATCTTCCATGGATGGGTAGTTAGGGGAGTGTTTGCAGTAAGTCCATCTAGCTAACGTACACCACATCTTCCATGGATGGGTAGTTAGGGGAGTGTTTGCAGTAAGTCCATCTAGCTAACGTACTCCACATCTTCCATGGATGGGTAGTTAGGGGAGTGTTTGCAGTAAGTCCATCTAGCTAACGTACACCACATCTTCCATGGATGGGTAGTTAGGGAGGTGAGTGTTTGCAGTAAATCCATCTAACTATGGATAGGTAATGAGGGGAGTGTTTGCAGTAAGTCCGTCTAGCTAACATACCGGTACACCACATCTTCCATGGATGGGTAGTGAGGAGTTTTTATTGTAAGTCTGTCCAGCTAACGTACACCACACATTAAAACCTTACTGTAGCACTTCCATGTGTACCTGTAAAAAAGCACTACCATACTATTACACAGATCTGTTTACATGTATTAGTTAACAATGCGCTACCATACTGACACACATATCTGTTTACATCTTGCAATTAACAATGCTCTACCATACTGTAGCATGTATCTATTTACAGCTTACAATTGTTAATGCTTGTGAATACTCTACCATACCATATTTCTATTTGCAGGTTGCAGTTAAGGCTCTACCATACCGTAGCACTTTCCTGACGCTATTGAACCCAAACAATGCAGATGTCGACCAACATATGTTTCATTCCAGTTTGCTGGTGGACATTGATGCATTCTGCTGTGCCTCAGATGCTGTAGTTTGAATTCTTGATGAATTTTTCACAGCAAATAATGTTGATGTGAATGAACAGATTTAAGATTATATCAATCTGTTAACAGGAGGAAGCATTTATAAGCAAAATATGTGCACTTTCTCATTGAATTACTATACACGAGGGTATTTATGTGGGCAAAATATTCAATTTTCTAGAACAAATATTCCATTTCCTGATTTAAATACTGTATAATTATGTTTTTTATATAAGTTATCTGTTCAGGCAAAATGAATACCATATAGCCAGGGTTATTTTTGTAAGCAATATATTCCACTTTCTCAGTGATTTATTTCCCTTGAATACCTTTTTATTGGAAACAAATGGTTGATCCGTGTTATTTACTTTGCATTAGGATGCACACCACTGTATTGTCTCCTTCACGCTATAGTAAATCGATCAACTGTCACAGTCAAATTCTCAGTTCCTCTCAGTTCCAAACAAGAATCGACATTTACCGCATGCAGTTCTGTAAACTCCAGGGCTGCTGCTTGCTGTTAGACACAAGTAAGTCATGGCATCACCATCAAAGTTTTTCACAATTTTCAAATGTAAACAAACACCGGTTAAAAATGGAGCGTGTAGGAATCCTAGCTGTCATGTAGGGCTGTTTACCCATCAATGCGCTGGAGCAAGTAATACTGAAATAAATGCACAAAAAGTCTTCTTCAAATGAGCACAGATGCACCACAATCACAGTAAGAAATGCAAACAGTCTCTGGTTCTACAGTAAAACATCATCAAATTATGGTCTGCTTGATTGTAAAAACGACCCGGAACTAATTCCCCAGTGCAATATAAAAATATATATAGAAATAAGGAATATATTGTTCCTATGTGACAATACAGTTCTCAAAATATAGGGCATTTAAATTTTACGGATCTACACCAATCTGTCCGATTAGTTCAGTGGTTAGTGTGCTCACTTCTAAACAATGCAACACGGATTCGATCATTGGACCGGGAAGTATATGAGATCGTATGGTGGTTGCCATATCGGACAGGTGGGTTTTCTCCGGGTACTCCAGATCAATGGAAAGTCGATGTTCTAAACTTTACTTTGTTACTACTATATATATGTTGATTTAGCTCTGAAAATATGAAATGAAATTTCGTCACACGGGCCTGCTGCTGTTTAGAAATTTACGAAATTGATGAATTTAGCAGTAATTGAAGAAAGATACAAAATATATTGATAAACCAGCATGCGAGTTGTAAAACTGTTCAGTTAGAAAGTTGTTTGCTTTTATTGCCTTCGTAACCATGGTAATGAAGAATTTTATATTGCACATCTGTTGTATAATTCGGCAAATGCGGTAATATATGAATATTATGTGAAAGAAGCTATGTAGAATGAAATTACTCAAAAATATGCGATTCTTTTTAAGAAGTATTGGGTTAATACGATAATTGTTTTTATTTTATGCTTATCCCTGGTTTGCATGTGTGGTACCTAGCACCACTGCATGTTGAAATGTTGTCAACGCGATCGTTTTCGGATTCAAACTGACAGTGACGTCATCTATGATGGTCTCAATGCGACGTTCTAGCACCATTAAGCGCACAGTTGCATCATTTTCTATCATGAAAACACTTTTCAGCGTAAGATAAAAAGAAAATATGTTAAACTAACTGTTTAAGTGAATTATCGAATAATATTTCACTCATGAACATGGAGAGGTTGATTACAGCTGATAATGCACATCTGTTCGGTATTGGGTATGAGTGGTTCCTGGCATTGGGAAAAGCGTTTTGTTTACAATTAACAAAGAGGAATTAGAGGGAATTCCAGTTTAGAGGTGTTACTGTTTTGAGGGGGTTCACTGTAAGTGTTTGTATTTCATTTATTCCTGTGATCTTTTAATGAGAAATATAGCTTCTCAGAAGTTGAATTCCATATTAATTTTGTATTTAATTTATGTGTTTCGTTCATTGTTTCATCTATTGCAATAATATAGAGTGGAATTTAATCAGAAATGTATAATACAGAAGATGAATTCCATATTATAAGTTTTGGTGTTTACCATTAATACATGCATTCCATTAAGAAGTGTATTGTGTATTATGTCTTTGCTATGCTTAGAATGTATTGAAAAACCATTGATTATGTTGCATAAAATGCCGGTAATATAGCGTGGGATATTCATATCCACCTTTAAAAGTTGTGTAAGATTGGATATCCACCTTTAAAAGCTGTGTAAGATTGGATATCCACCTTT
>JABXNX010002021.1:0-10568 GCA_014843695.1 Archivesica marissinica | reverse complement strand
CGTGGAAGTGGAATATTGGTAATGGTTAAGTTTGATTACTTCCCTTGTCCGGTGAGACTTGTCATGTCACTCGGATGCGAGCCAAATACACAGGATATACGTCAAATTACATTCTTGGAAGTGCCCAGAATGAAAAGAATACTGATATATCTATCATAAAATACCAATTTCATTAGCGTATATGGCCGTTTTGGACAAATTTATGATATTTGAAATTTTCACTTTCGGTTTTGAACTGTAAATATATACTGCGTAACAGCCAAATGGGCATATACGCCATATTTGGTCATATCTCCTCCCACTTATGCAAATATTTCAATCGGAAAGCCTTTGCTCTGTTCATACAAGACCGTAATACACAGGACATATTTTGGGGTCAGTTTTTTATCGGAACACCGATTGCGCAATAATGCGCAGTAAAGATGCGTGGTGGTTGCTACTAATTATTCCTTCAGACCCCAGAACCAGGCACAGTAACACCTATACCTACAAACATATTCACGCAGCTAAAGACTCGTACAAATACTCTTTCTATCCTAGAGCCGTCACTCAGTGGAACATGCTACTGCCCACCATATATGCCGCAGACACAGTGGATGCCTTCAATGCCCTGATCCCTGTGTCTGTCCTCACCCCAATATATTTTGCATAAATTGCCACAATTATGTACATAGTTTTATAAAAAACACTTAAAAATATATCTAAAAATATGTCTATTCACTGTATCCTTTCTAATGAGCACTTTCTGATCAAGCACTTAACTAACACTTTTTATTACGGCGCCAGCACCTAATCTTCATAAGTGAAGGAGTGCTGTTTAAACAAAGAAGGGTTTCCTCTGGGTCAATTTTAGTTTCCGCCAGAAAATTCGCCAATCAGAAAAAGTTTGCGCCAATGGCTCCAATCTTGGAGCCAGCAGTGTATAGTGCCATATTCAATCGGACATCTGGTATGTGCTGAACAAGTTGTCAATTTATGTGCATTTAGTTAATTACTTGTACTTCTGCTGTAGTTGTCTACATCATAGTACATGTATCCTGTTTGCTCATATTATCGGGACTCTAACGCTGAAAAACGACCATCGGCAATACACATGAAATCGTGGAATTGTTCTTTTTGTCTTAATTAATAAACAAAACCTTCTTTTTTAACCTGCAATAAACAAAAACAGAACAAATATCCCATGTTTATATTATATAAACATTATAAAAGCTAACCTTCATGCTCTGTGTCATGCAGAAGCTTGCTCAAACTATCGGGAGTTTCTGGTTGGGTCAAATTTCATCCTATAGGACAATTCAATATTCTTCTGCTAATGGTAGTTGAATATTTTTAACTGTTTTGATTTGACAATCACTTATCAATTAATAAGAGATTTCGGAGAATTTTTCAATTTGTTTTCTCCGAAATCTCTTTTTGACGTACATTTTTGCCGAATAAACCTACACGTTAGTGGAAACACATTTTATTGATAATGTTATTCACTGTTAAAACTCTCCCGTCGAAGATTTTTTTTTTGTTGCTGACAGAACCCGTGTCCTAGTATGGAAATGTGACCTGCTATGGCCAATGTCTGTGGCAATTGTTTGCAAAGTATACATGCACGCAGCTTAAAGTTGTGTTTTATTTGAAGAACAATATAAAGACTCGGGATAGGCGTTATATTTGGACAGATTTGTACAAAATTGTTTCAGATAGGGCCATTTTACTGATCGATGCGAAATCTGACATCCCACAGAGTAGAATCCCTGTACTTAAATATATATACTAGTACCCCCAAACGTGCCGAATCCCTGTGTCGATAACCAGTATTTCCTTGTTAAAATCAGCATGGGGGGTTGATGAAATAATATTTATGTTATTTAATTGTTTATCGTTCTGAGCTCCGCAATAAACCACCTATTCATACGGCCTGCATGGTTAATTCCTACGCGTTGGAACTCCAAACAATGTTTTATTTATCCTTGAATACCGGGTTTCAACGCACCTAGGCGAAGAATCAACAATGCCATAACATAAAACGAATGAACTCGTGTAAATAGTGTATTATCTGTATAAATAGATCCGTTTCCACATATTCAACGTGAGAAATTAGCGTTTATTTTAAACTTTATTTATTTTACAACGATTGCAAAGCAAGTTCTAACAACTTATATTAATCACTCTCGTTGGCTCGGATGAAAGCATAAATGTGGTCATTCCTGTGGGAGGAACCAGAGTACCTGGAGAAAACCCACCTGTCCGATCTGGCGACCACCGTACCATCTCACATCCCGGTCCGAGGATCGAACCCGGGTTGCATTGGTGAGAAGCGAGCGTGCTAACCACTGTGCTAATCGGACAGCTTATTTAGTGTCAAATCTTGACAAACCAATAGGAATGTTGATTATAGCAAAAAAAATTATCTGCATTTAATTTTATTATGCACGAAATCGGTACGAAACGGATCGAGTATGGTTCGACGATATTGTAAAACCGTTAATTAGCATACATTTCTTATGTAAAGCGGACATATTCATTTCAATATCTATGAACATTTAAACACATGTGTATGCATTTATAATATGTATAACTGGTATCATTTGCGAAATCAACTAAAAGTCGAATCCGAAACTCGTAAATTATATTGGTTTTTTTGTTGTTACAAGCACTGGCTTCAGATACTTTGCAGTCAGGGCCACGGCATCAGCATATTCGAAATGCATGATTCTACACTGGCTATCAATTTTATATACGCTGCGCTGCATACATGTAGGCACCGCACTGAAAGCCAGACTGATAAATTTAGTCACAACCACAGAATATTACCTTAACCCGAGTAATTTTCCGTAAATAGCTTTGGGACATTCCAATTTTCAGCAAATTGATTTTTCATTAGTCAATTTTCGCATATATTTTCAACAATGACCAAATTTTAGTACTTTAGTACTTGTATTTCAACACTTGATTGTTATAAATTGGTATCCTGGTAGTGTGTATTCCAAACGACAAAGCAAACAAACGGATTAGAAAACATCGATAATTATGTAAAATTGTATTACATCAGCGTCTGATCGATTTTATTAAGTTTATTATACGGATGTCGGGGGAGATTAGCTTTTGGCTCAAGGCAGTATTTTGGACTGTCAAAATGCCATACGACGATACGGATTATCATGAATTAGCAAGTATGCCCTCCAGAAATAAGGAGAAGTGGATGTCGCCCTGATGTCTATTTTAGGCGAAGTGGCGGGGTTTTCTCCGGGACCAGGGTACTCCGTTTCCCCCCACACGAATGACCACATTTACGCTTTCATCTGCTCCAATGAGAGTGATTAATATAAGTTGTTAAAGCTTGTTTTGTAATCGTTAATAATAAATAAAGTATAACTTTAATGATTGTTCTGTTGTAGGCATATTGTTCTGTTGTAGGCATATTGTTCTGTTGTTGTAGGCATATTGTTCTGTTGTAGGCATATTGTTCTGTTGTTGTAGGCATATTGTTCTGTTGTAGGCATATTGTTCTGTATACTGTTCTGTTGTAGGCATATTGTTCTGTATATTGTTCTGTTGTAGGCATATTGTTCTGTTGTAGGCATATTGTTCTGTTGTAGGCATACTGTTCTGTTGTAGGCATATTGTTCTGTTGTAGGCATATTGTTCTGTATATTGTTCTGTTGTAGGCATACTGTTCTGTTGTAGGCATATTGTTCTGTTGTAGGCATATTGTTCTGTTGTAGGCATATTGTTCTGTATATTGTTCTGTTGTAGGCATATTGTTCTGTTGTAGGCATATTGTTCTGTTGTAGGCATATTGTTCTGTTGTAGGCATACTGTTCTGTTGTAGGCATATTGTTCTGTTGTAGGCATATGTTCTGTATATGGTTCTGTTGTAGGCATATTGTTCTGTTGTAGGCATATTGTTCTGTTGTAGGCATATTGTTCTGTATATTGTTCTGTTGTAGGCATATTGTTCTGTTGTTGTAGGCATATTGTTCTGTTGTTGTAGGCATATTGTTCTGTTGTTGTAGGCATATTGTTCTGTATATTGTTCTGTTGTAGGCATATTGTTCTGTTGTTGTAGGCATATTGTTCTGTTGTTGTAGGCAAATTGTTCTGTTGTAGGCATATTGTTCTGTATATTGTTCTGTTGTAGGCATATTGTTCTGTTGTTGTAGGCATATTGTTCTGTTGTTGTAGGCATATTGTTCTGTTGTTGTAGGCATATTGTTCTGTTGTTGTAGGCATATTGTTCTGTTGTTGTAGGCATATTGTTCTGTTGTTGTAGGCATATTGTTCTGTTGTAGGCATATTGTTCTGTATATTGTTCTGTTGTAGGCATATTGTTCTGTATATTGTTCTGTTGTAGGCATATTGTTCTGTATATTGTTCTGTTGTAGGCATATTGTTCTGTATATTGTTCTGTTGTATGCATATTGTTCTGTATATTGTTCTGTTGTAGGCATACTGTTCTGTATATTGTTCTGTTGTAGGCATATTGTTCTGTATACTGTTCTGTTGTAGGCATATTGTTCTGTATATTGTTCTGTTGTAGGCATATTGTTCTGTATATTGTTCTGTTGTAGGCATATTGTTCTGTATACTGTTCTGTTGTAGGCATACTGTTCTGTATACTGTTCTGTTGTAGGCATACTGTTCTGTTGTAGGCATATTGTTCTGTTGTAGGCATATTGTTCTGTTGTAGGCATATTGTTCTGTTGTAGGCATATTGTTCTGTATATTGTTCTGTTGTAGGCATATTGTTCTGTTGTTGTAGGCATATTGTTCTGTTGTTGTAGGCATATTGTTCTGTTGTTGTAGGCATATTGTTCTGTATATTGTTCTGTTGTAGGCATATTGTTCTGTTGTTGTAGGCATGTTGTTGTAGGCATATTGTTCTGTTGTTGTAGGCATATTGTTCTGTTGTAGGCATATTGTTCTGTATAGTGTTCTGTTGTAGGCATATTGTTCTGTTGTTGTAGGCATATTGTTCTGTTGTAGGCATATTGTTCTGTATACTGTTCTGTTGTAGGCATATTGTTCTGTTGTAGGCATACTGTTCTGTTGTAGGCATATTGTTCTGTTGTAGGCATATTGTTCTGTATATTGTTCTGTTGTAGGCATATTGTTCTGTATACTGTTCTGTTGTAGGCATACTGTTCTGTTGTAGGCATATTGGTCTGTATATTGTTCTGTTGTAGGCATATTGGTCTGTATGTTGTTCTGTTGTAGGCATATTGTTCTGTATATTGTTCTGTTGTAGGCATACTGTTCTGTTGTAGGCATATTGTTCTGTTGTAGGCATATTGTTCTGTATATTGTTCTGTTGTAGGCATATTGTTCTGTTGTAGGCATATTGTTCTGTTGTAGGCATATTGTTCTGTATACTGTTCTGTTGTAGGCATATTTTTCTGTTGTAGGCATATTGTTCTGTTGTAGGCATACTGTTCTGTTGTAGGCATATTGTTCTGTTGTAGGCATATTGTTCTGTATACTGTTCTGTTGTAGGCATATTGTTCTGTTGTAGGCATATTGTTCTGTTGTAGGCATACTGTTCTGTTGTAGGCATATTGTTCTGTTGTAGGCATACTGTTCTGTTGTAGGCATATTGTTCTGTTGTAGGCATATTGTTCTGTTGTAGGCATATTGTTCTGTTGTAGGCATATTGTTCTGTTGTAGGCATATTGTTCTGTATATTGTTCTGTTGTAGGCATATTGTTCTGTTGTAGGCATACTGTTCTGTTGTAGGCATATTGTTCTGTTGTAGGCATATTGTTCTGTTGTAGGCATACTGTTCTGTTGTAGGCATATTGTTCTGTTGTAGGCATACTGTTCTGTTGTAGGCATACTGTTCTGTTGTAGGCATATTGTTCTGTTGTAGGCATACTGTTCTGTTGTAGGCATATTGTTCTGTTGTAGGCATATTGTTCTGTTGTAGGCATATTGTTCTGTTGTAGGCATATTGTTCTGTATATTGTTCTGTTGTAGGCATATTGTTCTGTTGTAGGCATATTGTTCTGTTGTAGGCATATTACGTCGGACAAGTTTATCTTTGAGCCAATTGATACTGGAGAGAATGAACTTCTCATCATAGACCGAGTAACGCAGGAAATATACCTCCACGGTAAGTTACATACACTACAGTGTACCGAGTAACGCAGGAAATATACCTCCATGGTAAGTTACATACACTACAGTGTACCGAGTAACGCAGGAAATATACCTTCACGGTAAGTTACATACACTACAGTGTACCGAGTAACGCAGGAAATATACCTTCACGGTAAGTTACATACACTACAGTGTACTGAGTAACGCAGGAAATATACCTCCATGGTAAGTTACATACACTACAGTGTACCGAGTAACACAGGAAATATACCTCCACGGTAAGTTACATACACTACAGTGTACCGAGTAACGCAGGAAATATACCTCCATGGTAAGTTACATACACTACAGTGTACCGAGTAACGCAGGAAATATACCTTCACGGTAAGTTACATACAGTGTACAGTATAGGCAGTGTACGCATACATGTCTCGTCAGTGTACAGTACAGGCAGTGTATGCATACATGTCTCCTCAGTATACAGTACAGACAGTGTATGCATACATGTCTCGTCAGTGTACAGTACATGTAGTATACGCATACATGTCTCGTCAGTGTACAGTACATGCAGTGTACGCATACATGTCTCGTCAGTGTACAGTACAGACAGTGTACGCATACATGTCTCGTCAGTGTACAGTACAGACAGTGTACGCATACATGTCTCGTCAGTGTACAGTACATGCAGTGTACGCATACATGTCTCGTCAGTATACAGTACATGCAGTGTATGCATACATGTCTCGTCAGTGTACAGTACAGACAGTGTATGCATACATGTCTCGTCAGTGTACAGTACATGCAGTGTATGCATACATGTATCGTCAGTGTACAGTACATGCAGTGTATGCATACATGTCTCATCAGTGTACAGTACAGACAGTGTACGCATACATGTCTCGTCAGTGTACAGTACAGACAGTGTACGCATACATGTCTTGTCAGTGTACAGTACATGCAGTGTACGCATACATGTCTCGTCAGTGTACAGTACAGACAGTGTATGCATACATGTCTCGTCAGTGTACAGTACATGCAGTGTACGCATACATGTCTCGTCAGTGTACAGTACATGCAGTGTATGCATACATGTCTCATCAGTGTACAGTACATGCAGTGTATGCATACATGTATCGTCAGTGTACAGTACATGCAGTGTATGCATACATGTCTCATCAGTGTACAGTACATGCAGTGTATGCATACATGTATCATCAGTGTACAGTACATGCAGTGTATGCATACATGTGTCGTCAGTATACAGTACATGCAGTGTATGCATACATGTCTCGTCAGTGTACAGTACATGCAGTGTACACATACATGTCTCGTCAGTGTACAGTACATGCAGTGTACAGTACATGCAGTGTATGCATACATGTCTTGTCAGTGTACAGTACATGCAGTGTATGCATACATGTCTCGTCAGTGTACAGTACATGCAGTGTATGCATACATGTCTCGTCAGTGTACAGTACATGCAGTGTACGCATACATGTCTCGTCGGTGTACAGTACATGCAGTGTACGCATACATGTCTCGTCAGTGTACAGTACAGACAGTGTAGGCATACATGTCTCGTCAGTGTACAGTACATGCAGTGTACGCATACATGTCTCATCAGTGTACAGTACATGCAGTGTACGCATACATGTCTCGTCAGTGTACAGTACATGCAGTGTATGCATACATGTCTCGTCAGTGTACAGTACATGCAGTGTACGCATACATGTCTCGTCAGTGTACAGTACAGGCAGTGTACGCATACATGTCTCGTCAGTGTACAGTACATACAGTGTATGCATACATGTCTTGTCAGTGTACAGTACATGCAGTGTATGCACACATGTCTCGTCAGTGTACAGTACATGCAGTGTATGCATACATGTCTCGTCAGTGTACAGTACATGCAGTGTACGCATACATGCCTCGTCAGTGTAAGGTACATGCAGTGTACGCATGCATGTCTCGTCAGTGTACAGTACAGACAGTGTACGCATACATGTTTCGTCAGTGTACAGTACATGCAGTGTACGCATACATGTCTCGTCAGTGTACAGTACATGCAGTGTACGCATACATGTCTCGTCAGTGTACAGTACATGCAGTGTACGCATACATGTCTCGTCAGTGTACAGTACAGACAGTGTACGCATACATGTCTCATCAGTGTACAGTACATGCAGTGTATGCATACATGTCTCATCAGTGTACAGTACAGACAGTGTACGCATACATGTCTCGTCAGTGTACAGTACATGCAGTGTATGCATACATGTCTCGTCAGTGTACAGTACATGCAGTGTACGCATACATGTCTCATCAGTGTACAGTACATGCAATGTACGCATACATGTCTCGTCAGTGTACAGTACATGCAGTGTATGCATACATGTCTCATCAGTGTACAGTACAGGCAGTATACCCATACATGTCTCATCAGTGTACAGTACAGACAGTGTACGCATACATGTCTCATCAGTGTACAGAACAGGCAGTGTACCCATACATGTCTCGTCAGTGTACAGTACAGACAGTGTACGCATACATGTCTCGTCAGTGTACAGTACATGCAGTGTACGCATACATGTCTCCTCAGTGTACAGTACAGGCAGTGTATGCATACATGTCTCGTCAGTGTACAGTACAGACAGTGTATGCATACATGTCTCGTCAGTGTACAGTACATGCAGTGTACGCATACATGTCTCGTCAGTGTACAGTACATGCAGTGTACACATACATGTCTCATCAGTGTACAGTACATGCAGTGTACGCATACATGTCTCGTCAGTGTACATTACAGACAGTGTACGCATACATGTCTCGTCAGTGTACAGTACATGCAGTGTATGCATACATGTATCATCAGTGTACAGTACATGCAGTGTATGCATACATGTCTCGTCAGTGTACAGTACATGCAGTGTACACATACATGTCTCGTCAGTGTACAGTACATGCAGTGTACAGTACATGCAGTGTATGCATACATGTCTTGTCAGTGTACAGTACATGCAGTGTATGCATACATGTCTCGTCAGTGTACAGTACATGCAGTGTACGCATACATGTCTTATCAGTGTACAGTACATGCAGTGTACGCATACATGTCTCGTCAGTGTACAGTACATGCAGTGTATGCATACATGTCTCGTCAGTGTACAGTACATGCAGTGTACGCATACATGTCTCGTCAGTGTACAGTACAGGCAGTGTACGCATACATGTCTCGTCAGTGTACAGTACATACAGTGTATGCATACATGTCTTGTCAGTGTACAGTACATGCAGTGTATGCATACATGTCTCGTCAGTGTACAGTACATGCAGTGTATGCATACATGTCTCGTCAGTGTACAGTACATGCAGTGTATGCATACATGCCTCGTCAGTGTAAGGTACATGCAGTGTACGCATACATGTCTCGTCAGTGTACAGTACAGACAGTGTACGCATACATGTCTCGTCAGTGTACAGTACATGCAGTGTACGCATACATGTCTCATCAGTGTACAGTACATGCAGTGTACGCATACATATCTCGTCAGTGTACAGTACATGCAGTGTACGCATACATGTCTCGTCAGTGTACAGTACATGCAGTGTACGCATACATGTCTCGTCAGTGTACAGTACAGACAGTGTACGCATACATGTCTCATCAGTGTACAGTACATGCAGTGTATGCATACATGTCTCATCAGTGTACAGTACAGACAGTGTACGCATACATGTCTCGTCAGTGTACAGTACATGCAGTGTACGCATACATGTCTCATCAGTGTACAGTACATGCAGTGTATGCATACATGTCTCATCAGTGTACAGTACAGGCAGTATACCCATACATGTCTCGTCAGTGTACAGTACAGACAGTGTACGCATACATGTCTCATCAGTGTACAGAACAGGCAGTGTACCCATACATGTCTCGTCAGTGTACAGTACAGACAGTGTATGCATACATGTCTCGTCAGTGTACAGTACATGCAGTGTAAGCATACATGTCTCGTCAGTGTACAGTACATGCAGTGTACGCATACATGTCTCGTCAGTGTACATTACAGACAGTGTACGCATACATGTCTCGTCAGTGTACAGTACAGACAGTGTACGCATACATGTCTCGTCAGTGTACAGTACATGCAGTGTACGCATACATGTCTCGTCAGTATACAGTACATGCAGTGTATGCATACATGTCTCGTCAGTGTACAGTACAGATAGTGTATGCATACATGTCTCGTCAGTGTACAGTACAGACAGTGTATGCATACATGTCTCATCGGTGTACAGTACATGCAGTGTATGCATACATGTCTCGTCAGTGTACAGTACAGACAGTGTACGCATACATGTCTCGTCAGTGTACAGTACATGCAGTGTATGCATACATGTCTCGTCAGTGTACAGTACATGCAGTGTATGCATACATGTATCATCAGTGTACAGTACATGCAGTGTATGCATACATG